>WMED01023777.1:0-11377 GCA_019650415.1 Pipa parva
AGCGAATTCGCATCCTCTAGATAGTGATGAGAAGCGAATTGGCTTCTAATTTAAATATTCAACTGAATTTATAACAAGATTCATTTTAACTACGATCCAAGGAAAACTGATTCAAGGGACTGTGACCATTTTAAAACAGAGCAATTTGTCCTATTTTTATAAACAATTACTAAATAATGAAATAATTATGCACGCGCACGCAAAATTATGTGAATAACTCCGTATGTTAGCGAATGTCACAGTCGCTCGAATTGTAGCGTAGTCTTCCGAATTGGTCGCGAATTCGCCACTTCCCAGACTTTTGACTATAAGCGAACACTGGGAAGTAGAGAATAGACGCGAATTCACACCGTAACGCGACAATTCAGACTTTGATGAATTACCCCCATAAAGTTTACCTGAAACTTTCATGAGTTAGACTAAGGAGGGAAATACTAATCTGGCATTAAAAAGTGGTCATTTCAAAAATCCATTTAAAAATGTGGCAAATTCTTTTCTGGCATCAAATGGCATCAACATCATGGAGCAACAACGCCAGTACACCTTGGTAAATTTTCACTTCAACACATATTGTCACATTAGCATGCGAATAGATGCACAGTGCTGCCTAATTGCACGGCCACTGGAAAGTTGCAAATTTCATGTGTATTTGTCAGATTGATAAAAATAATGATCTTTGGTGAATAAATGTTTTTTGGAAAAAAGGCAAATTTTGGTGAATTCATGCATTTACCCAACAATTTGCACTTTACTGAATAACCCCCGCAGTTTTTTTTGGTCATAATTAACACCATATTGTCATTAATGCTGTAACAATGAAAATAATTGTGTTGTGAATTTAGGGACAATACTATTTTTTGGGAGTAAAAAATCTTTTTTAGACCTATTGAATGACAATTTTCCTATTAATGTCAAAAATTTCAATTTCAATCTCCGGGCAAAATAAATGGTTTCAGTTATTTAGTCTTTACTTGCTGGTACTCCCCAGTGACTCCTAGCTGTATTTCCTCTTCATAAGTAGGTCAGTGCACTATTTTCCATTCTAACACTCAGTTATGTTTTTTGTTTTCTTTCGTAACCTTTTCTTCAGTGAGTTTGTCCCATGTATATGCAGATAAATTCTTGCAAAAACAAGTCACTTTAATGAACAATGGTCTGTAAGAGCAGTCACATTCACTTAAACTCTGCAAAAAGTAGCATCTTTTAATAGCAGCATGTGCTCACCAGGTTCTCGGGGCTGTGTAGCTCATGTGTAGTCGAAGCACAACGAGTGATCAGTGACTTAAACATGGAACTCACAATGATACCTTCCACACTTTGTGCTGTAGATTTGTTGTCCATGGTAGTGAAATTGTTTCCAAATCCAGCCCTGTCTGTCAAAGTATCAAAACAAAAAGTATAAGAATGTTCAGGTAGGGGAACAAAAAGTCCAAATGTACTATAAGAATGTTGAAGGGCTAAGTTATTTTTGAATGTTGTTCCTAAGAAAAAGTTTGATTGAATAAGCTGTAACTGCAGTTTACTTTCCATAAGGGTTAAGAATAAGGTTTTTATCCCTTGATACAATTTTCTGCCTACCCAGTAGAAAAATAATGATTACTAATCATCTCTGTGCTTTTTTTTGTAGATTATTTGCTTGTCTAGATCAAACCTGGGCATTATATGGCCTGAAGGTCACATCCGGCACTCCAACCATCTTCGACCAGCCTGTGCTGAAAACGGGGGGCATGTCCAACCGCCATAGGCGCTGGCAAGCTAGTCACACCACTCCAGTCCTCTAAAACCACCCAAACCTTTCACACAGCCCAATGAAAAAAATAATTGGCCACCACTGGTTTAGACTATTGCTTCAGGATGAAATCAAACTGATTTCCAAGTTTGCTCACAATCAATATATCAGGGGAAAGGCCGGCAGCCAATAATCCAAGTGACCATTGAGGTCCTTGACTTGACACATTTTTACAATGTTTACTGGAGGTTTACAGATAGATTAAAACTAAAGAAAATATTTATCAAGATGAGTTGGAGAAAACATAAAGGCATTCCGCCATTTTTATTCCAAAACAAAACTAAAAAAAAGGATTTTGTGGCCAAACTTATTGTGGTTTTTCACAAAGCTGCCATGAAAATCGATTTGCCTTGAAAACTAACAAAACTGTACTTTTTCCATTTGCGATTTCAGTCAGTGAAGTGCATTTGTATCTACTGCTCAGCTTGATAACTATGCCTCTTGAATGCTAAGGGTGAAACTTACTAAAGTTGAAAATAATTCTTTTGACTTTTTTGCCGATTTTCCGGCCGTTGATTACCTGAAAATCGGGCGAAAAGGTTGAAAATTACATTTTTGACCTTTTTGCTCTCTTTTCACCCATTTTTCAGCTGATTTTCAGCTGAAAGAGAGGTGAAAAATGGGGGCAAAAAAGGTCAAAACAATTTTTGATCTTTTTACCCATTTTTGCCCAATTTTCAGGCGTCATCGTTTTCAACTTTAGTAAATGTTGCCCTTGTATTAATAACTGTCACTGTAGTAAAGCCATCAGTATATGTACATAGGTTGATACTGAGTGAATGATGTCACTTCCCAAACGCTGGTATAAGAAAATTCACCTTTGAACTTACTGTCAGTAACTGGTTCCATGCAGAATCCTAAAAGTGCATGCAAAAAGTCTACAACATTATTAAGTGAATCTTTATTCACATAATCCCTCATGGTTTGTCGAAACTGGACTTTGTCTAATTTATACAGTTTGGTGAGACAGTTCTGCGCCTGTATAGAGACAAAAAAGTGAGATGTATTAATATACTACTCCATTTAAATGGACACTATTATCAAAACTTATTAGCTTAGTCTACCTTTTACCTTATTAAGCAATATTGGGGATTTTCACAAGAGAACATACAGTAATAACAACTTCATTAGCATGAAAAGTAAAAAGTATTAAGAAAATGTACCTACATAATGTATTATAAAATGTGCCCCTTTTAATTTTAAATGGGATGGCCTTTAGTTGGGGTACACTTCTTATAATGTGCAGCAGAAGGCACACAATTTTTTATTATTCAAATAAAAATACAAATTGCAGATCAAGGCAGCGATTTTCCTTGCTTGACTACAAGATTACGAATATACTGTATACTGTACAGTATGTTGCTATCTGCGCTGCTTATTGATAATAAATAATACATTTCAGTTAAAATAACTAGTATTTTTCATTATTACCAAGAGAAAATAATCAACATTTTATATCCAATTAATTAAGCATTCTGCCAATTATTATTATTTGTTTTTGCAAACAGCAAGGTAAGTAGATTAAGAAAATTGTGTGTAAGGAATATTCCTTCTCAGCATATATCTATTCATACAAAGGAATGTTTATAATCACACTGAAACATAAAGCACTCAAAAAGTAAAGACCTGTTTACTGAGAATAAAGAATGACCACACTGCCATTATAATATTCTAATACATGTTATTCTAATATTCTAATACATATTCCACTGAAAGCTTATCTTCCAGATAGCTGATCTGCTGCAAGGAAACATGGGAGACTGCAAGAATGATAAAAATCCAAGTTGTGTAAAAATTCTTAATTCTGAATCTTCACTGCCACTATTTACTAAGTAGATGGGACCTGTCCACGATTATATGATACTCTGCTACATCAAACCTCTCTTTTTATTACTTTTTAAATCACTTCTTACTTGATTCCTTAGACGATCCCCAGACAGGCCTCGATGTCCTTCGCCGCAACCATAGGCACATCCCAATGATTTTACCAGTTTAATAAGCATGGTCAGGGCCAGCTTGTGGGTAGTAACTGGAATATTCTCATCCTAATTACCAATGGCAGGTAGCATTTAGAAAAAGGAACCAAACAACATCAATTGTCAGTAAGATTCTTATTTTGAAGCCACCAAGATAACTTTAAAATACTATTATATTTATTTTAGTATAGATTATACACATACATGACCCACACAAATGAACTTTTTAGGAGACCTGTGTTGGCCAACATCAGAATCAGAAAACAAACACACAGCTAGGGTTTGTACCTGTTACTTTCATTTTACATTGACACCTGTGGGTTTTTTTTTACCATTCTAAAGATCTTTGAAAGTTATGTCATGTTTTTGTAATTTCTGTCAGTGACTTTTGTGATCAAACATTCATGTATGATTTCTGTCATGTAGGATCTTTTTAGGCTGTCAGAGGAAGTGAGGCTTCTACCCTTTGGATTCTAGGAAATGGAGACCCAAGCTGTATCATTTTCTCAATTATGAAGCATTGTGGATAGGTTTATCAAAATAAATTTTACCCTGCAAGACTTAGTGACATATGTTGCCACTTGCAGATATGATAAATAACTTATAGTTAATATGAAAAGATCTAATTTGTGATTACTTTTCAGCTCAGCAACCCCTATAGATAATCTGTTTGGTTTTTGACTCCATATTTACCTTTTCTGAGTTTTTATCATTCTTATCAAAATATCCATTTCCTCCATTTCCACCATCCCCTCCTCCACCTCCTCCACTGGCTCCCCCACTGGACGGTCCTCCAAATCCACAGTTTGATCCTCTTGCTGCCCCTTTTATCTGGAAGTTTCCTTCACTTTGTTTCTTTTCTCCAGAACCTGAACCTGATCCTGACATGGAGGTAGATTCATTCTCCTTGTTTTCACTCTTCTTTCTCTTCTTCTCTACACATGGCACCACCCCTAGCTGCAGCAAGCAGTCTACAATATTAAGGGCCACGTCACAGATGCGAGAGCTGATGTCATGGTTCAGAACTAAGTATACAGCCTTAAGAACAACCTGAGAAGAAATAATCATATTAATTGTGTCAGTTTCTCTAAATAAAGATATATATTAGAATTAAAGAAGTCCCATTGAAGTGGTTAAATACCCCTTTAATAAAGTGTTGGAAAATGCTTTAAGGACAGTCTTCCCCCTTAAGTGATTGCAGGCACACTATGGAGGCTTTTTTAAGTCTTAGATCAGCTAAGATGCGGTGGGGGATGGTTCTGGGATGATGGAAAGTTAGAGGTGTAGTGGAGGCAGTGAAGCCTAAGAGAGAAAACAAAACTCTCTGATAGCACTGGGGAGAAACAAGACTTCCACTGTGGTGTGCAACCCTGAAAGAAGACCCTAATGGACTCTTTAGGAGAAAAAGTTCCCTAGTGAAGGGGTTGAGATAGCTGTAGATTTATGGCACTTTCAGGTGTGGGATTAAATGTTGTTGCCCAATAGTGTGACACCACTGAGTCTAGCAAAGGGTGTTATTAGGTAGCGACCCCCTGGTTCATCCCAGATGAACCAAATCACAGATCAGTAAAATTTTTCTTTATGGTTCATGCTAGTAAGCTGTAGTTCCTGAACTACAACTCCCACAATCCTTCAGCAATCAATAGCTTTCCAGAAATGGGGATACCGTGTGCTGCAGGTAGACTACGTATTATAACAGAGAAGAGTTACATTTTAGACTATGCATATTCAAAATTTCATTAATGTAATCTCCATATGCACATATTCTTACCGAGAGGTCGAGCATTCCATTTTTGTGAACAAAGTTATTTGTCCCATCTATGTGATCTGTGTCCTCCAAGCTGCTATAATTAATGCAAGAATCTGTTAAGCTCCTAGGTAAATTAGCACAGGCCAGGGGTTCATGTGGCATCTCAGGAATGGGAACTTGATTGCAGAGCTTTCTCATGTGTTCAGTGAAAAAATCAGCATAACCAACATTGAATGATGCCAGTGTGGTATTGAAAGTTGCCACTGTTATAGTGGAGATTTGGGATCTCACTGAAAGAGATTAGAGAGGGGTACTTGTATCTATAGACTATAATCTATTTCATTTCATACTAAGTATTCCCTTTCCATTTTCTCAGCTATGTTATGTTCCCAGTCATCTTCTCTGCCTCATATCCCATTACATGCTCAGTTAAAGGGGCAGTAAAAGCTCAAAAAGAATGCCTCTGTAAAGGTTAGCCTAACCTAGAATATCCTCATAAACCTTGTCTAACTGGTAGTTTACCTTAGCTTCAGATATCTGTTTTTACATGTCAGGCAAGGCAATCAGTAGACAGAAAACTATTTGCAATTTTAGTCCCTCCCCTAAATGTGCCCAGGGCAGCACATGCTTTTGATCATGCTCAACCAAATCTTCACTCTCCAAATTAATCAGTAAAGTAAATTACTATATAGTGGGACCTTTCAAAAGTGAAGAAAGAAACTTAAAAAATATTACCAGGCTTGAATAACTACTGTATATTGATTGCAATTTCCAAAGTTCCCTTGCAGTCGTTCAGCTTGTTAAAGGGTACTATTTCAGTAGGATATGCATTCTAGTGATGGTTTATATGTTCCTTAGTGCCGATATAACTGCATGCATATATATAAAACTCCTTTATACTAAGCCAATGGCTGACACTAATAGTTAAAAAAAAGTTTGGGGAAGCAATAATACTTGCCGTTTGTTTTACTGTTTAGTTCTAAAGAGAGCTGACGTTTTCCGACTGTTCTTTCCCTTTTGCAAGTTAGGCAGCACGAAAAGAAAAAGCTGCCTGACTACTATTGGTTAAGCAGTGTGTTGACCTTTTGGCCGCATAAATTAAGTTGGAATGCAGGAGATTACAGAGGGAAAGCTGACTTGTGCACATGTGCTAAGTAGTAAGTAGGCCAAAAATGTCCGGGGGAGGGTACCTTTTCATGTAAAATTGGCCAGTACATGTCACACACACACATTTCCTGGTGCAGGAGTTTATCAGTGCTGCCTACTCAATCATTCTGCGTCCCATGAAACAACTACTGGGGAGAAACGCTTCTCACTAAGGTGTAGTATTGCATATGTAAAGATGTATTTTGACTATAGTTCCCAAGTTTAAGCAGTATATTCTAGTTAAATTTACTGCTAAGCATCACCCTATATACAAACACCATACTATACTTCTGTATCATACTCTATCAATACATTATTTCATCTGACAAACATCGGAAAAGTATTATACCCCTACCATATTCTTGAATTAGAAAAAAAAATCCTGATGAAAGTGCCAAACCTTTTGTATTTATCTTCCATGAATCATACCATAATTATATTGTGCAGTAAAGCAATATATATCATATTAAGCAAAACTTTATAACCAATCAGATTCTCTGTAAAATATTATAAACACCAACTGATTTCTCCAATATGCACTAAACTCATACATGTACGTGCATTTACCATGCACATACCCAATGTGGTCAACATACCCTCCTTAACAGTGTTCTCGCCATGACTGTTGGAGTGGTCAGGTAAGTCAGTCAGTAGAGTGTGATGGGAGTGGGAATGTCTTGCACTCAAACTCTCCATTTCTGTAGCAGCATCAGAGCTCCCACGCCTAGTAAACTTACCTGTAGTGATAATAATAGCAAATGATAATAAGCAGTGTAAGGCAAGGACTGCGCATTCAATTTCACCGCATGGTATTAATACCATTTTACTTACATACATGCTAATGTAAGTAGTACCGTTTCATAACCTTTTACCTCTTTTAAGTATAAAAGTCTGCTAACCAGAGGAAGGGACAGCAGTGGAGAGAAAGGGACAGCAGTGAAGAGAAAGAGACAGCAGTGGAGAGAAAGAGACAGCAGTGGAGAGAAAGAGACAGCAGTGGAGAGAAAGAGACAGCAGTGGAGAGAAAGAGACAGTAGTGGAGAGAAAGGTACAGCAGTGAAGAGAAAGAGACAGCAGTGGAGAGAAAGGGACAAAAGTGGAGAGAAAGAGACAGCAGTGGAGAGAAAGAGACAACAGTGGAGAGAAAGGGACAGCAGTGGAAAGAAGGAGACATCAGTGAAGAGAAAGAGACAGCCGTGGAGAAAAAGAAACAGCAGTGGAGAGAAAGAGACAGCAGTGAAGAGAAAGAGACAGCAGTGGAGAGAGAGACAGCAGTAGAGAGAAAGGGACAGCAGTGGAGAGAAAGGGACAGCAGTGGAAAGAAAAAGACAGCAGTGGAGAGAAAGAGACAACAGTGGAGAGAAAGGGACAGCCGTGGAGAGAATGGGACAGCCGTGGAGAGAAAGGCAGCCTCTGCAGTTTAATCTGTTGCACAATAGGATATGTTTTTTAGAGAAATGTTAGCTGTTCAGGTATTTATAGAAACAGCACTAAATGAGGATTGTTTACTTTCTCTAATTACTATTTTGATTCATTGTATTGGTGTTCACTTATGCAAAGACAAAAAAATTATTTTAATTGTGTTTTATTGTAGGACTGTAATTCTATGTATTGAATGGTGGCTTCCCAAGCATGATCTCAAATTCTGTAACTTTGCACAGCCCATAACAGCTGATATATAACACACATACTACAGCAAATAAAATATGCCTGTGTTTAATATACGCATACCATATACCTACCATATAACACTATCCATACAAACAGTATGAAGAGAGAGTATACATTCTTATCATTTATACTGAACCCTTTCACAAGAAAGACACAAGAAAGGAAAAAACAGAAGAAAAAAACAAACAGGAAAATGTATCAAATGAATCAAATATGAAGAACTTTGATGTCAGTGATGCCCAACCTTTTTGGCCTGGGGGCCATATACATTTGCAACACATGTGTTTTGGGCCGCGTCAAAGTTGTGACTTCTAAAGTCGCAATCACGGCAAATTTTAAAGTTACAACTGCAACAATTTTGCATAGCAAAGTCATGACTGTGAAAATATTCTCATTATAAAGATGCGACTGCGACAGCAGCAGTCTATTGCGACTGTCTTTATCTGACGAATTTACACCTATACGCAACAATTCGGACTTTGCAATTCGGGTCGCGGGCCGCATATGGCCCGCAGGCCATAGGTTGGGCATCACTGTTTTATGTGTATAAGTTGTGGATGTATGAATATGCAGCATGACATTGGTCATGTGCTTTCAATACAGAGTCGGCAAAATAAAAATATAGTTATCTTACCAAGTATTGTTGTTTGCCAACCTCCTTTTTCAATATTCCGTCTCTCCTCTCCTAACCCAGAAAAACTGCCAAAGGAAAAAGTGCTGCGAGTTGGAGACACATCCAAATGATCCTCGTGCAGTAGAAAGGGCACTCCCATCCTGCGCTGGCGCTTCTTTCCCTGGTGATGGTATGGAATAGAACCCTTACGCTCTCTGTCTTCCCTACGGCTCTTTAACTTTAGGGATACAAGCCACAGGGTAAAAAAACAACACGTGCTTGGTTAACCCTTGGAAATGCTTTGTGGGCATTTGCTCTTGTGTTGGTTGTTTTTCTTGCCATTGTTCTAGGTCACAGTTTAGGATTACTGAGTGCATGGGTGAAAGGAAGGGGTCAGCCTGGAACAAGCACATCTGCTCTTTAATATTCTTGTTGTTTCCTCTTCTTTACCCTTTACTACCGTGGAAGTCCAATTTATCTCAGTGTTCTTTTTATAATAGGTAAGACCATACGTCCCCTGTTTTACTGAGAAGCCCTGGGGCCACTGGAAATAAAACCTTGTGCAGATAAAAGAAATGGCTTATTTATTTTTTTCATGTGAAGATAATGGCTGCCCTAAGTCTTCACACAAAAATAAAACAAAACAGTTCATTTGTGGTAAAAAAAAAAAAAACTGCAAATTTTTTCCATTTACAGCAGTTTAAGGGTAAGAGGAGTAAGTAATCTTCTGCTTATGGTGACCAGCCATGTGAAGAAAAAAACATGACATTTATTTTTTACATAGTTACTTTGGTTGCATTAAAAAAAATTATTTTAGCAGCTATAGACGTACTGCATGTGATTGGTTAGAATGTCCCATGTGATCACATCTCCATATGTGAAGATGCAACTCATTGGTTAGGATGTCCCATGTGACTGCACACTTCTGGCTGTGTGTTAGGAGGAGGGCTTGTTTGCCCTACTAAGGTGCCATTACTCACAGTCAACTGCTGCTTTTTTTTCCAGTGGCCCAAAGGCTCTTCAGTACTGTTTTGATAATAACACTGTCACTAAATCCTTTTTTGTTTACATTCTCAGTGTGGGTTATTACTATGTATAATGAAGCGTTGAATATAACATCCTTTCGAAATAAGCAACAAAAATAACATAAAATTTAAAATAACATAGTTACTGTATAGATAGTCACTACTAGATGGTGCATCCAGATAACTTACAGGAAAGCTTTCAAAATGTCAGTTAACACAGTACAGCACTCTCACAACTAATCAGTGACATCACTGGAGGCTGGGCTAAACGCTGTCACAAACGCATTAATATTGAAAAGCTTCCTGTAGGTTTTCTAAACCTCAGTTTCACAAAGAATACTGATTAAAAAAAACATTGAGTCAAATATTATCTTAGAGCAGGGTTAGCAAACCTTTTTGGCACGGAGTGCCAAAAAGGTGACGTCACTCACCAGCGCGTCCCCCGAAGTGCCTGCACTGGTGAGTGACATCATCACATCTATGACGGGACACACGTTGGGGGAGGAGAGCTCCCCTGCGAGCGAGCGCTCCTTCAGTGCAGGCCAAGGATCTGGCCTGAAAACTGTCAGATCGGGTCCGCAATCTGTACTGAAGGCAGGTTTGACAACGTCTCATGTGCCAACATGTACATGCACACAGCACACACAGATTCAACTCCTGAGGAAGCTGATGTTCCTATCGGCGAAACGCATAGAGAAAGAGATTACTTTTGCTGAAGTTTATTATTTGTCAAGCACTTGATCTTTTTTAACTTTTGTGAGTATATGCATTAGCATAGTAACATAGTAACATAGTTTATAAAGCTGAAAAAAGACACAAGTCCATCCAGTTCAGCCTATTATTAAAATACTTTTATCATTTAAACTGGATTACGCTATGTTGCTCTCTCTTTGCATTTGACCTATACATATTACTAATAGAGGCACCTGTATTCATCCATAGATGCCATAATCATCATATTGATATAGCCATCCATTATCGCTATATTTATAGAGATTTACACAAAATTGGTGTTACTATACCAGCACTTGTTTTCACCATATAACTACACCATATCTATTGAATAAGTATATATATATATATCTTATTCACTTTTTTCACGATACAGCACCTTTTTTTGATACCTAAATGGTATTACACTAGGGGAGGTCCCCTTTGTTTTGATTTTATTTTTTACCAGCGCATCCACATCTCTTTGTTGTCACGGAGTTCACTTACATCCACATTTATAGTAGTTTCAGTTTGCATAATTTGGGGTATTTGTCCCTCTTTATGAGAAATAGTTCACAGAGACTGTTTGCAGCGTGGGACTTATAGCTTAGTGAATGGGGTAATAAAAATAGCACAGTAAATCTACAGTCATGGCCAAAAGTTTTGAGAATGACACAAATATCATATTTTCACATG
>WMED01023778.1:0-11376 GCA_019650415.1 Pipa parva
GTGAGGTGCAGAGTGTTCTCCTCACTTCGGACTGACTGATCTGCGCTCGCTGATGTCCTGTGCGCAGACATCATTGAGCGCATTAAAGGGATTCCAGTCTTGGTGAGGCAACTCTTTTGCTCTCGCCGAGACTGGAATCCCTTTAATGCACTCATTGATGTCCGCTTGCAGGACATCAGCGAGCACAGATCAGTCAGTCCGAAGTGAGGCGAACACTCCGCACCTCACTTCGGACTATCCTGAATTCCCAGGAGTATGACAAAATGGCATCCCAGTTTCTTTTCAGTTTTTTTCAGACCTAAGATACAGTATATTCTTATCCAGAATTCACATTGTTTTGACATGTAAATATTAAAGATAAGTACATTCTGTCCTGTTCGCTGGGTCTATTTTAATGGCAGCCCGTGTTTGTATTTTTTAAATTTCCGTTTCTATGGAAATGAGTTGTATTTGCTGACTTCTGTGTGCTTAACATGAGTTTATTGACTCCCACTCCTTTTTTTATTTAATGGATGGGACGGAAAGGAAGAGATGGGAACACACGTGCTTTTCTTCTATAACCTGGGAAATGTTTACAACTGTTTTCTTTCTAATCTTGAAATTCCTCTTGGTGTAGTCAGCACTACTGGAGATAGAAAGAAATAAGAAGAATTACAGTGATAACATGTAACAGAGAAAGTGGAAACATTTGGCGTTCTTTACACGTATAAACATTGAATGGCATTCTTTATACGTATTAACATAGAAGGTGACAGCCGATAAGGACTTAATGGTTTATTTAACACCCTCATTACTTAACTGTCTGAAAAAAAAGCTTAAACATTGTTAATACTTAACTTTACTTAACACTCAGACTCATTGAGAACCAACACTGGGGTTTCTCGCTTCCTGTCTTGACAGTTGCCTTTTCTTCTTCTGGTAGAGTTGGTCAATGTAGGTCAGAGTTGGTCAATGTAGGACACAGTTGGTCAATGTAGCAACCAAAAGTCTTATAGTATATGTACTATAGAAGAGTCAATCATTTTTCCATATTCCACAACTTTTAGTGATTTAGGAGGTCTAAAATGTTAAATATATAATAGGGCAACTCTACTTAAAGGCCTACATCCCCAGAGTAAAATTAAAATCTGGAGTGCAGTCAACCTTTAAATTCCCACCCTCTTGTTGTTTCTCTGTGGAACTCTTGCCCCCCAAATATTGGGTTCAGGGTTCTTTAAATACATGAAAACAGATTAATTATTTACTCTTTATCCTTGCTATACATCTATAGTCTCATCTTGTTCTGATTTAATCTGTTGGTTGAAATCCACCGTCAGTACCCACTGCTAAATTTAAAAACCATGAAAAGGTTACAATTTTCTTGACACCCCTCTCCCAATTAATCCAGAGGAACTGGGATTCCTCATATCCAATCTGTTAGTGAATTTCAAAGTTAGTGGGTGCTATTTTTTTGTGGGTGACTTGGTTCTGGAACCTTTAGATTTTTTAACTACGTCATTAATGGCCATTTGGCGTCAGGTAGATGGATACTTAATTAGTAACTAGCTTGTTTGTAGATGATTTGTAGAATTCATTTATAAACCATCAGGGAATTTGATATCCTACAAAGGTTTGAAGGAACCTCAACTGGTCTGTGGGCTGGTTTGCATACAAACCTAACCTTCACACATCTCCTATTCTGTTCATTTAAATGCTTTATATCAATAATTTTCCATTCCTTTACATCTACATCACTTATAGCAAAAATCTAATTTTGGCAGCTAACAACTTCTCTTCCTAAATGAATGAGATCATGTGAATCATGCATAAAACCGTTCTTCATTGCATGTAATTTGTGCTGAAATACCCAACTTATCTACCTGCAGCTGATGTTAAATTTCCCAACATACTGGACGTGCTTTACATTCCTGAACTAACTCCATAGGGAGCGGAATAGTGTGCAGAATGCAAACACAATATAAGCAATCAGACAGGTACCGGAGATTTGTCACAGCACAAAAGAATGTTGACAGTAAATATCCCTTTTGATACATGCATGTATTTCAAAATCAGAGCTGTTCTACCTCCTAATGTTGCCTAGGGCATTTTGGACACCCTTTACTTCCACCTACTCACAACTTCCCTGTTTCCCACCCGATCAACTCTCTCCACAACTAATTTTACCTTTTGCTGTGGGGGGTGGATAAGTGGCAGATGGTAGGTGGGTGTAGTGCCTATTCACACTGGAAGAAACAGTCTGATTATGAAATGGGTAAGATAAAGGGCTGTGTTAAAATAAACTGTAGTGCAGGAAATTCTCTGGTTGAATTGGGTGAATGAGTGCACTTTACCAACCAGTACCCGCAGCAGTTTAGAGGGGCATTTGGGTAGGTAACAAACCCAGAGAAGCTAAATCACGTAACCGTATCTGCTACGGCATGTTTGCATTTTACTTACAATATTTTCCAGTACAATTTAATTATCACTGATAATTCCCATTCACTCCTCCTATTGCTGACATCTGTTTGTACAGGTTCGGGCTGACTCAAAGCATCTGTGAAATTTCCAAAAATAAAATTCCTTGCTACTTCTCTTTTATTTCCTATGATGGAAAGTAAAGCCCTGGGGTTTATTATTTATAGACACTTCTCACCACGTTTTACCGAGTTGTAACTGCTAGAATGGAATTTTGCCTATTTCAGCTGTATATAAATTAAATGGCTTCTTCATTTCCACTGTTATTAATTAGGGGCATATTTATTGAAATACTAACGTCCCATTGATACATACAATTGCAAAATTATTTCTAATAATGAACACAATTAGCTCACGTGATATAACACTAACAGGCCCACTGCTCCACTAAAGAGAATACCCACACTACTGATGTCACACGGGGGGAAATAACCTCAATCTCACTGTCCCCTAGGAAGAAATACCCACAATCCTACCGTCACATTAGGAAATACCCAGTCCCGCTGTCACACTGGGGGAAATAACTCATAGTCCTGCAGTCATATTGAGGGAAATACCCACAATCCCACAGTTACACTGGTAGGAAGGAATTGGAGCACAGGCTGGGATATTTGAAATACTAGGGATGGGGACTTGGGTTACTGGCAATGTGAACTGTCGCTGTTCACTTGAGAGCGCAATTTACTAAGAGTGATTGCGTTTTTATGCCGTTTTTCACTCGTTCTTCTCCAATATCAAAATTTATCAAGCCCTTTTATACTTTTTTTTATTTACTAATACAAGTATTCACCTGGTTGCGGCAAAAAAAAAATGATCGAAAATGGGCGAAAATGTTAAAATGACCTTAGTAAATTTCACCCCTGCGGGTATAGTAATTGATGTAGTTAATTTTGTTAACTGGCTTGGGACTTGTCAATTAATTTTGTGACTGGCTTTTTCTTTACCTTTGTAAATGGACACTTGGAATTCTAAATTCCCTCTGTCTAAGGACAATATCCTTTGGGGGTATAGCCAGCAGCGCCTGCGACTTTTTAAATAACCCGTATGTCAGTGAGTGCATTTGTTTAAAAACAGAATGTTTTCCTTCTATTCGAGAAAACAGGTTGACATTTCTAACATTCTTCAGCTTTTATAGAAACTCTTCCTTGAGCAAAGGAAAACTTGTTTAGCTCCAGAGTGGATTAAACCCACATTTGCCCTCCTGTTTCCACTCATAATTCTGCAAACATATACATAATATATTATTATTTATTTATACATTTATTAGATCCGTTTCTGCTGATCTTAGAGTACATACAGTATAAGCATATATTGTTTGTACATTTATTATAGATCTATAACCACTAATTGTACTTTTGCATTGGTGTTTCTGAAGACTACTTTAGCTGAGACAAAATAACACAAGCTCATATATATATATATTTATAGGTGGGATCCAGACCTATTAGTTATCTGGGGGTCTTGAGGATTCCTTTTAAACCTGTCCTCTCCAGTGGGGATAGTTGTTAGCGACATTCTCCCAACACAAAACTAACAATAGTGTAATATAGTAAATGCTTTTTGTAAAATAAAATGTATATATGCTCACATTTGGCAAGGGTTAAAATCGCTTATCAAATGCATTGACAATTCATTTAGAATGCTTCCAGAATTCCTCCAATGCGTTTCGCCTATTTCGGCTTCCTCAGGGAGCTCTTTTTGCAAAAGGGTTTTATTTGTCCTTAAATGGCCTTATATACTTTTAAATTAGATTTCCCACCCAAAATTTGGGGTAAAATCGGAAGTGAAGTCATCGTCCACTGTTTCCCATTAAAAGACTCTCACTGTCTTTAATTATTCGATAACCGGAAGTGCATTAAAAACATCACTTCCGGTTTTCTGAGGCTGTGGAACGCATATGCGTTTGTGTGGGAGGAAACCGGAGGCCATGGAGGAAACTCACACAAGTATGAGCAGAACATACAAATTCTATGCGGATGAAGTCCAGGGTGGAATTGAATCCTGAACCCAGTATTGCCCTTTTTGCAAATTTGGCCCCGTAAATGAATGCGCTCTACCACGACCACTGCGTCATTTTAGCTCATCATTGTTAGCTCATTAGTCGTTTAGTTCATCAAAAGTAGTGCCGAAAGAAAGCAATGTGGTTAAAAGAGTAAGAAATCTCCCTTGAGTTGCCCACTGTATCTGTGTACAGTGCAGCATGTTCTGAATATATAAACTTTGAATGATTGTATAAGCTAAGGATGTTCCGGTAAGGACAGCGATATACAGTAGCTGTTTCTAGAAGTCAAGCTGCATCAAAATGTTAAATTAAACAAAAAAAAAGAAAGAAAATAAATAAATAAGGAATTTATAGGACAGAATTGCTATAAACAACATTCACTATATGCTATTTTTTTAACTTTTATTTTTAAAAGGGGTTAAAAACTCCAAGTCCCACCTGTAAGTCCCCATCTCCAGAAGTTATAGGGAGAAGATAAAATGACAAAGGAATTACACATTAGGTGACAGAGTGCAGGGCATGGTACACTTGTCTGATTGTTACCTCTTCCCTAAACGCAAAGAAAGGGAAAAAAAAAAGCTAAGCTTGCATTAAATTGACAGCCAGCCTGTATAAGTGACTCATCAAAGAGAGTTCACTTTAACCCGCCTTTATCTAGAGGTTTGGTTAAAGCCCTGTATTTCCCACTCCAGGAAAACAACCTCTTTCATGAACTCAGAGCACTGCAGCACCTTACTGACGCTTGGACACACACCAGCAAATAAAGACCTGTGATTGGCTGAAGAAGAAATTCCAGCAAACATTACTGACAAGGGAGACTCTATAAAACAAGATGCAGAGTTTCCCCAGCATAGCAGTCATTCCTCATCAGTGGGCTTTAAACTCTGCACACCCCCAATGGCTTCCAGAATCAAGACCAATTTCCTCTGGATGCTGCTCAAGTCCAGATCCATCAGTGTCCAACACAGCATCCCAACAGAGACTACTGTGTGCCAAGCCAAGCAGGTTCCGGTCCATTCACAGTGTCCTCATTCACTGTCATCACTACCTGGACCGGCCAAATTGCCCGTACTGGGAAGCCTCTTGGACATTTTAAGGAAAGGAGGAATAAAAAGACAACATGAAGCTCTGGTAATAGAATTCAATTACAAATGACAGATAATAATAAGTATTATTTGTTATACTATATTATATTAATGCTATATATTATATTAGAATCATTTTAAATAATACTTTCAAACCTAAAACTTTTACTTTTCCATTTTGTTTTATAAATTCTCCAACCAACCCCCCCCCCCCACACACACACACACACACACCCCTATAATATTAAAGTCACATCATATTGCCTGTTTTCCCAGGGTTATGTCATATGCTCCAGAAAGATGACATGTCCCATGATGCAATGCGGGGTCCTTTCCTCTCTTGAAAACATGAGTGGCGGTTAGTGTTGCAATGTCATTATTAATATTATGGTCAGTGAATATTCAGTATCTCAGAACTAGACTCATTGAAACGCCTACAGTTCTCATTTACAATTCACAACTAGGCTCAATTAAATACCTACAATTGCCATGATGCAATGTAAAGCCTTAATTCTGGGATCAACAATAATAACTGTCTTATTTCTTTATGGAAACATTACAAAAAAAAAAATTGTTACATATGCATTTATATTGACTGCAAAGCTATTCTGCACTTGCAAAAGCTTTGCATCCATTGATTATATTTGTAAAACTACTTTCAGTATTGTAAGGCACTATAGCCTGGGTTATTAACATCTGTTATGTAAAGTTACGTTAAAAACAATGCCGTGAATGTAACTGCGTGGGTGTTTGTTTATGCAATAGATTACTTGTGTCTGCAACCAGTACTTTCACTTCAAAGAAAACTACTGGATAAGTATAAGTAGCGTGTCAATTTGCCAGCACACATAGGAAGTATTTAGGTTTTGGTATAACTGTGCCTTTACATCAATGAGTATCATTAATAATCTTTTTTTTTTTTTACGGTTCCTGCACAAATTAAGAGAATGAGTCATACCAATCAATTAGATATGCACTATCATTACCTCGCAACTTGATTGGCTAAAACTAGTCAACAATCTCTTTTTGTAATCACAGGCAACAATATCATTACATCTGTAGTATATCACTGACATGATATATGAAGTAGCGTAAGTAGAGAGGTGGGTGCCAATATACTGGATGTCCATCTGACTTCTGCATTCCTTATTAAAATAGATTGAGAGACTCTAAGGGGGCTATTGGCTAAAGTGACAGCAAAGTCCCATAGCAAATATGTGACTGTGACAATATTAAAGTCCACGACAATATTTCCATAGTAAAGACATGACCGTGACAATATTTCTGTCGTGAAGTCGCAACTGCAACAGTAGCAGTTTACTGGGTAGCTTGTGACCATTGTTAGCTGGTGAATTTACACCTGGACGGTAGTCAATAACCCCCTAACTTTTTTGCAGTTTATAGTGTAGAGACACCCCAGCGAGGATCAGTAACTTCTCAACCTGACCCGCGGCTTTCATTGGGTAGAGCTACATCATAATGGTTGCATGTGTCCTGATTGGTGTTGCCTGGTAGGTCATGAGATTGTAACCAAGATAGATTTGATTGGCGGAGCAGAACCTCTTCAGGTTTCCCGGAATTTCTTCCAACTGCACCAAAGTCTGAAATATAAAGGGCACATCCGATGATTTCATTTTTTTTCGATACGCTTTTCTTATTGTCTTGCGTAACACAAGACGCTACATTAATTGCTGATTTCCTGCCAGGTTCTTTTAGCCAAGGTTATCCCTGTAATGATGCAAGGTGCAAGATATAATTATACAAAGTATGCACCTGCTGATACTAATCCCTAAACATCACTAAGAGTTTTTTTTTTTTTTATAATTTTTTTTTTTAAACTGTACCTTTAATAATTAGATTGCTAGTTCTTCCAGCAGGATGCTGATTTTCCCTAGCTGTGATTTATTGGCGTAACTGGTAGTAGTTACAGACACTTTTTCTCATTTACTCTTTAGACATTGTAACCCCATACAAAGAAAGAATATTGTCTCACACATATATAAATATTGCCATTGTTAATGTCGCTGCGGAATGTGTTATATTAGATTAGTGAGCCAGGAGAGGTAAAAAAATCAACAGACTAGGGGACACAAATACAAGAAGTCTTGTACTACAGTCTGGCCTGGAGCCCAGTCAGCTAATTGAAAACGTTTTAAATGAAACACCTTTTGTACCTCTCATTGGGGGTTGTTCAATTAGAAGAGACTGGAGCAGGTAGGTAAATGGCACTTTATTTTATTTATTTACTAAATAATCAAAAATAAATGCACACGCATGAATTTGTTTGGGGCGGGGAGATGCTTGACAATAGGGATTTTAAGCTCCGGCCCTGCTCTCCCTATCAAGCTGATCTCTTCTGCTCTGTGCAACACTGTGGTCCTCTTCTCTTCCTGCTGAATTTTAGTGAAATGAGCAAGCGCAGCAGCAGTTTTACATTAGAATTCTGCTTCTGCGCATGCTTGATTTGCCAAAAATCCAAAGAAGAACAGGAGATCATCACTGTGAAGGGCAGAATAAATTGGCTTTTAAATTAGAGAGCAGGGACAGTGCTGAAGCCTAAAACCTCTACTGGTAAGAGTTTCCACCCCCCCCCCCCCCCCCCACCCCTCATCCTTTAGGAATCACTCCTAGTACTAATGAGATTTAGTTCTCCTTTAACTGCTGTCAGGCTATGCTAAGAATGTCAGATATTGGGGTAAAACAAATACAGTTTACATGAGAGTTCCATGACACTGCATTAATGACTAATGCAAAACTAAGTAATGACTCATTCACAGACAGCTTCAAAAGCAAGTTCTGCCTCTATTGATTAGCAATCTGCATAGAGAATATAAATACATAATAATCTATGTATCTCTGGGGGTTGATGAACTTCACATTTAAGCAACACCAACAGACGAATTCTAGTTGAAAAGCTGAGGAGGAGCAGGTTTCAGATGCTTGAAATGAATCTACAAACTACAAGCTTTTGACAACAGCAGCACTCCATTTCACTGCATCGAGTAAAAAGGCAAACGAAATGAATGTGATAGGTAATCCAAAGATTAAACCTGGACTTGACCAGGCATGATGAAGTGTTTAAGGGTTAATCTGTGCATTGATAGGAGGATAATCGCTAAAGGTTAAAACTTACGCATGAGATTAATCTTTTGATTTTTTAAAGGACAAAAAGGCAACGAATGTCTAATTGTTTGTTTTTTTTAATTTTCTTGTAGATTTAAACGAGCTGAAATTGATCTGCGTTGAAAGTAATGTTATTTTTTTTATTTATTTTTTTTTACACATAGGCGAGTTATCACAAACGATTCGGGAAGATTTTCCGCATGAAGCTTGGATCGTTTGATTCTGTTCATATTGGAGCGCCTTGTCTCCTAGAAGCTTTGTACAGGGAAGAAAGCAATTATCCAAAAAGGTTAGAGATTAAGCCATGGAAAGCGTACAGAGACTATCGAGATGAAGCGTACGGACTTCTTATACTGTAAGTAAATACAACCACCAGTGGCACAAAAGATGTAAAATCCCGTCCTTCATTTCCCAAATCATCTCTGTGTTATGATTCTTAAAGGGGGAGGGGGAAATACTTACAGATCACCTACTTCACTCAAGATCCATCCAATCTTAGTTTCCTTCGTTTCTGCATTGCGATCCGCTCCAGTGTTGATGATTTTCTACATCTATTCATGCTTAAACTGCTTCTGATTTCATTCATCCTGCATTCATTTCCGCTCTCCAACCATGACTGAGGTCAACAATGATTGGTAGATTTTTAAACCATCCAGTTGTTTGATCCACCAGCTAGAGAATTAAATGGAACATGCACATGTACAATCAGATTGTATGCAACATGGCTGCTTTATACATCATTGTCTAATGCATCTGAACCAGGTTAGACCAAACACAACCAACAAAATTCAAGTGTTTTTTTTTTTTCTATTTTAATCTTAATCCACCTCCCTCTGTTAAGTCATATTTATTAGTCCTTGTATGTTGTCGATATTTTCTAATCCTGCACTAGGGAAATTTTTGTTTATTCTATACCATAACATACACTTTTTGGTTCCCAGTGTGGTCTTCTTGTGTCCCCAGTCCCTAGGGTGGCTGTAACTTGTACACCCTCTGAGTTCATGTATTTACATTTGCAGGTACTGGCTTTAAAACTATTTTTAAAGAATATATATTTACGCTTGAATTCAGTGACTTTAAAATTATTTATCTGGATAAGAGTTCTGACAGCCAAAACAGGAAAAATGTCTAAGAAAATATTTTGTAGACAGTGTTACATTTTTTCCTCACTTAGTCATAAAATAAACCAAAAGAAGATCGTACAAGACAGAGGGCCTCATTGGAGTCGAAGTCTACAAGACTGGCTTTCAAAATGACTTTAGCACCACTTAACAAATAAAATGGAATTCCTTCAGTTATTGAACTAGTTCATATGATTTGTTTAAAGTGGATCTTGTGAATAAAATCAATTGTTCTCTTGCAGAAACTGTAAAACACAAATATCATTTGAAGATTTACTGTTTTTGTTTGAAATGAAATCCTACCCTGAACATCTTAAAACACACAGATCAGACATATTTATAAAGAGGAAAAGTTAAAAGTTATTCACTAAAGTCTGAATTGTTGCGTATAGGCGTGAATTCGCCAGATAAAGACAGACACAATAGTCTGCTACTGTTGCAGTTGCGTCTTTATAATGAGAATATTGTAGCAGTTGCGACTTTACAATGGGAAAATTGTCGCGACTTTACAATGAGGAAATTGGCGCAGTCGCTGGTTTGCTATGGGAATACGCTGTTTTAGAATTCTACAGTCGAATTCGCACCTTAGTGAACATCCCCCCCAAAAAACGTCCCACTTTTTTAAAAAATTGACAACATTTTTCTTTATTTTAAAAAATGTAAACTTGCCTCACTTAGAAAATGACAAAAAGAAAAAAAAATTGGAAACAGATATTAGGATATGCTTTCGTTTGGTTTAGCCTAATCTATGATTTAAATATATTCTTGTGCATCTCATTTCTATGTATCTAGAGAAGGGAAAGACTGGCAGAGAGTCCGAAGTGCGTTTCAGCAAAAGTTAATGAAGCCTACAGAAGTTGGGAAATTAGATACAAAAATGAACGAGGTAACTGAATTGACGTAATGAAAGTACACAGCGTCTGATTACTTAAGATGTTATTTTCCATGACAATGATATGAAATATCACTCCCTTGCTAATCGGTATCATATGTCCAGTTTACCTTGAACATAACTTCATTTTGAAGCCATTTAATACTCAGTCAGAGTCATTTGTTGATAAAGAAATGATTTTTATAGAACCAGGCGCTGAATAACAGCTCTTATAAAATTCAAATGTGATGTCACACCAGCACAAGTGATTGTGATGTCACACCAGCACAAGTGATTGTGATGTCACACCAGCACAAGTGAATGTGATGTCACACCAGCACAAGTGATTGTGATGTCACACCAGCACAAGTGATTGTGATGTCACACCAGCACAAGTGATTGTGATGTCACACCAGCACAAGTGATTGTGATGTCACACCAGCACAAGTGATTGTGATGTCACACCAGCACAAGTGATTGTGATGTCACACCAGCACAAGTGATTGTGATGTCACACCAGCACAAGTGATTTTTTTTTTTGTAAGAAATGATTTTCTAATAGTAGGGATAGTCAATCATTTTATTATAGGATGTTACTGGTGGTGAGACAGTTTATTAAAGTGTAAATTATCACCTAAATGCATGAATTTGCATCATTTGAAGACTATGGGGCATATTTACTAAAGTCGAATTGGATATCCCAACAAAATCGAATTCAGT
>WMED01023779.1:0-11376 GCA_019650415.1 Pipa parva
ACTGAAACGATGTTAGCTGATCCTTTTAAGGCAGGGCTGCAATGAAGTTGAAATGTGTTTACATTGAGTAAAACAGCATGTTATGTATGGAAAAGGTATTCCATTTGGCCAGGGATGTAGTCTGTGTATACACAGCATGTTTCTTTGTGTTTAGTAGGTATCGCCAGGAATGTGTTTGCTTGTCACCTTGGATATGTTACATGGCCATTTTAGTATCAACACAGAGCAAAGTCAAATGAACACATGTGGACAGAATTATTCTATACTATAATTTTACTCTACAATTTATGTAAGGTAATTTAGGTAGTTATTTTGGCCTTTAAAGTATTGTGATTGTCAGTACATTAAAATGTATAAAAAGCAACATCACACAGTTAACCAGTATTTAGCAGTGTAAATTGTTTTTTCCCATTTGGACCTTTCATGTGCTGCTCATGATGAGAACAATTACCATTGTAATTTTCCCTGTATCGAACTGGAACAAGCAGGCAATTTGTTGGGACTGTCAGTACGATAAACATTCACACCTCCTGGCACAGAGATATAAGAATGGAAAGCCCAGTTTGGGTGCCTGTGGAATTACTCATGCCCTTCCCTCTAGTTTCTCCACACCCACTTTCTCCTTATTTGCCCTCAACTATTCTGCCTGCAAATTCTGGGGCCTAACCTCAGTTGTAGTTGTAAAACTTGACGTCTGTCCTGAATGTCACTATGTTTTGTGTAATGACCTTGAAACTTTAATAGGTAGGAGCAGGTGCCTGGTAGTTGGTGATCTTTAGAGCTTAGCACGTGAGGCAACCTACAGACCATGTCTCATGACAAAACCACTCAAAGATACCTTTAATAGGAGGATTAGATGGATAACTTTATATATACATTTTATTTGGGAAAGTTATAACAGATATCAGTAGTCCTGTAGATGGTCAATGTCCCCAAGATACTTTTAAAGGGACACTAAAGCCACAGGCTGACTATTAGCATAATTATCTGCAGAGCTGCTACAGATTTGCAGTAATTATCAGTGCCGGGGTGAGACTAAATTAGAGATCACATGCATTTACAAACCTTTGCTTTTAATGCCAAATGAATCTAATTTACTTATTTAAGATACGTCAAATCAATGCAGTTTTCATCTTATTTAGGTTGACAACAATTGATGACTCTCCATTGCTAGAACACTTGGTGCTAGGCTAAGAATATTACCAAAGAACTCCTGAATTAAGTGGAAGCAGATGTAAACCAGATGTATAGAAATGTTTTTGCTTGACTGAATATGATGGGGTAGATGTGATGAGCTTTGTAAGCAGGAACATGCATGTGACAAAAATCCTAGCTAGTAACACTGTGAAAGGTTAATTAAAAACAGTTTTATTAATCAAAACAAACATTTTTCTGATTCTTTGTTATTTTCCTCTTTTTTCACCTGCTATTACATTATTTTAATTTGCTATTATGCCTAACATAGAGGGGGGAATTCAGGAGACCGGGCACTTAGGGGGGAATTCAGCAAGCTCCGAAGTGAGGTGCGTAGTGTTCGCCTCACTTCGGAACAACTGAAATGCGCATGCTGATGTCCTGCACGCGGACATCAGCATACGCATTAAAGGGATTCCCCTCCCAGCGAAGAGACTCGAGTGCTCTCGCTGGGAGGGGAATCCCTTTAATGCGCGTGCTGATGTCCGTGTGCAGGACATCGGCATGCGCATTTCAGTTGTTCCGAACACTACGCGCCTCACTTCGGAGCTTGCTGAATTCCCCCCAGAGTCCTTTACAGTTTTTTCAACACTTCAAGGTTGCTACATTGTTACAACCTGCATTGTGGAATAAAAGAAAGCTATTCAGTCTTTGAACAGATGCTCTGATTATTGCCTGTAAAATTATACTTTTATGTTTTCTGTGCCCAGGACACTAGAAGTCAACAGAGATGGGAGGAGCACAAACCATAGTTATATCCACTCCTAGGTAAAATAAAGTGAGGCACTTTGCAGCATATATCTTGAGAATCATATTTCACAGTGGTGCAAAGTTAGGTTTATATAACATTCACAGCAAGCTCTACACAGCAACAAGATATGCTGTCCAGGGTTTAGTGTTCCTTTAAATCCATTAAAAATGCTGCATGAGTAACAACCTGTAATGTTATGTGTTCAAAATGTATCTTAATACAAGGAGCACCTTAAGTAAAGTGCTATGTTTTCCCATGTATTGAATGACAGTTTTACAATGTGGGTTTTTTCTTCTACCCTATGCAATGGCTTGTACTTAGGTCTAACTGAAACAGAAGACCTTGTGGCTTAAGGGCGAAATTCATTAAAATCGAAAAGGCCATTTTTGACTTTTCAACTAAAATTTTTTTAAAAAATTCAAAAACTATCAAAAAGTCACAATCGTATTTTATGATATTGATATTTTCAACTTTATTAAATTTCGCCAACTGTAATAGAGAAAAAGTAGCTTTAGCAATAACCTACAGTAGTTCAGACAGCCAATGCATGCTAACTACAGATACCCAACTGGAGATGTTTTCTAAACTCTGTAATTCTAAGTTATTCAGGACAGCCACCAAACACAATATAGAATCTTTTAAAAGGAAACATGTTCTGTCAATATTTCATGGCTTTTTTTTTCCTGTCAAGAAAGATTCTTTTCTGCTTTACTGTATAGATTTTACCTGCATCAAAATTCATAAAAATGTAAATTGAAAAAAAAAAAAACCTCAGACTAAAAGCATTGCGAGATGGGGAAAAATAGGGAACATTTCTAAGTTGCAAGAATAGTAACAGCAAAAGTAAAAGGGGAATAGAGCACTTTCTGTTTACTGTTCATGTTTTAAATGTTTTGCTGTGACTTTTGTATATCTGTATTTACTTAAAAGAAAAAATGGTGTTGCTTAACAACATTTTGCTAAAAGAAAAAAAAATATGTTTGCCTCCTTTCTAAATAACCCTTATGTATCTGGTACAGCGTAAGCGGTACAACTGAGTCACCTGAGTAAAATACTGATGAGAAACTAGTTTTTACCCTTAAAACATGAATTCAGGTGATATCAACTTAAGGTAAAATGGTTCGCCTCAGTTCATTCACCTCATTCATACACTGAGGTCTAGTAGCCCATATTAACCAAATACTGGCTAGTATTCATTGCTGTAGGGTTATTAGAATAAGGAAATCAACCTCTAGTTGGTTGCCATGGGTTACTCACACTCATTTCATGACTGTTTCTCCTGTCTATATACAGTATTTTGAGGTTATCCATTGTTAAGTTTATACAATGATAATAAATAAACAACTGTAACTGTATCACAGAAAATCAAAATATTTTGCATTCCTTATTAAAATGAGCAATAGATAATTAAAATCAGTTGATTAAGTTATACGTACTGGTGATAATGAATGAACACCATCGACTGGCAGATGAAAGCCCATTCCTATAGATTTTATAATAACCAAGATATGTGACAAATTTTCCCTGTCAAAAAAGACAATATATTCTATTATTTATTAAAAAAAAAAAATGCTTTTAAAATCAGTGGTAACACAGTGCAATTAAAAAGTAATTTGAATATAATTTTCGTAAAACATGATTATCCTAAAATGTTATTGGCTTGCACAACCAAGATTACACACAAAACACCAGTTTTAACCACAATCCATATGTGGGTTTCCAGACTGCCAGAAGACACCCAAGTGTGTAAGGCAACATAAACAAGAGATTATCCAAGCATTTATTATATACATAGGTTAATTTATTTCATGCAGATATGGGCGCAAGGGTTTTGTGAATTACAGGAAATGTGTTGACATTAATAAAAAAAAAAATCCCATTCCCAGTTAAAAATATCAGTGCATAAGGTTAGTTTTAATAAATTGGTTTGGGAGAGCTTTCTGTATTAGAATGAAAAATACACCATTACTTCCAAAAAAGAGAATGTTACGTACATCTTAACAAGCATTAACATGACAGTTTTACACTGAGGATTTCTTCATTTTAACATTGATTTCGTTTAGTTCAATCAAAGCATTGCCTTTTGTCTAAGACACCTTTTTATAGAGCATTTTATTTAGGGCGATATTTCTTAAAGTTGGATAGACTGCTCTCCGTTTTTCCGAGTTTATTGAGCAAGATCTCTAATTGTTCCCACGAGATTACCGCATGAGTTTTTCAATTTTTCGATCTCTATTTCTCAAATGTTTTCAATGGAAAGGTAGCTATACTTTACATTAGTAGTTTGGCTACCTTTTTATTTAAAAACTCATGCAGTAATCTCGTGGGAACACTGCGAAATCTCATGCAATAAACTCAGAAAGACTGAGGGTCATTCATTAAAGTCCAAACAGTCTCATAAATGTTGGTTTTCGCATCCTTTTGCTACTTCTCCAACTCCGCTTATTTAACAATCTCTGTGATGTGATGAATTCATGGCCAATTCTGATGCTTACTCCAGTCGCGGACTTATGGAGCCCTATATATCAGTTTGCGTGCGCATGCACAGGTAATTCAATTATGCAGCATGCGATGGGGTCTATCGAAGGGCGGATTCTGCAGTGCGTACTGCTCCAAATTCACCTCTGCCACAGAAGTGTGGCGAATTGAAGGGTTTACATGAGGCGACTGTTCTTTCAAAAGTGACAATGGCGACTGTGACTAAATTAGTCTACTATTAACCATGAACTAGGGGCAAGGTGACATATAAAAATAAGTATTATTCACTTATATACAGTTAGTGGGATATGAAGAGACTGATGCCCTTCACTGGAGGATTTCTCCTCACTCCACGTGACTTCTCATCCTACTATTGTGCGACTGACTACGCTGCACAATGCATGCTACAGCTTCTGTCGCTCTCCGCTGCTCCATGAATAAGAAGTGAATTCACGACTTCCTAATCATATTGATGCAAACAGATGTGGAGTCACAATGCAAGGAAAATTTGGACTTTAATGAATGACCCCCTGAGAACGGTCTTTTTGGCTTTAATACATTTCGCCCTATTATTGTTCTTCTTATTACAAGTGCATGCATTACTGTGTAACAAAATCTCCTCAGTATGGCACATAGATTGGTCCCAGTCAAAATGACTGATGAATATTTTAGCAGCAAAAATGAATACGTGTATATTACCATAATAAATAGTATTTTAGGCTGAGATTTTAAATTAAATAATAATTTGAAAACCACCTTAGTTACACTCTGCATAATTGTCAGGTTGAGTATGTGCTGCTGATTACATTTCTTAGATGTTACCAATGCAAAGTAGACAATCAAACAAGCAATATCAAAAAGGGTACTGAATGGGAACAAGATCTTGTAATAAGCTATATGTTTTACTACAAATCCAAGGTACAAAATCGTAGCATTTAACGACTTTTATTTGCACATTACATGTTTTGAGGTAAGAAGTTCTTTATCATTTGTGATGCATATCAGTGAACAGAAGTATTTAGAGGCACAGATATCCCTCCCCATCACCAACCAACCAATCACAGTTCTCAATCCATTCATTAATCCAGCCGAGAGACAATGGAAATAGAGAGAACTAATCAGTGCAGGAAATGGAGACTGGATAGGGATCGGCTGAGGGAAAAGCAGGTGGCACAGAGCTATAGAATAGGCTGCTTCCTTCACTCACTCACAACACAGAAGACACCCAAATACCTCTTGTGTCTAAAACTGTAGGTCCAAGGAAGTAAAGAAAATTATTTCTAAAATTTGTCCCATATTACAACAAGATAAGACCTATGCCAACCTTTTAAAAGAACCTCCCATCTTTTGCTATCAAAAAAGTAACATACAATTAAATATTATCTATGTCTCAGTGAAGTTGATCCCCCTAAGGGAACTTGTAACTGCTTTAAAGGGGTTAAGAAAATAGGACATTCCCCTGCTTAGAATATGTTTACTGACAGTCTATAATTTGTGTATTGTACAGCACCCGACCCAAGGGAATAAGCTTAAACTGTCAGGTTATGACACATGTAATTAGGGATGGCCGAATTGATTCTGACAAAGTGGAATTCGTTCCGAATTTCACTAAAAATTTGATTCGGAATAAATTCGAACTTCAGGGTGATTTGGTGGAATGAATTTCTAGTTAGGGGTCCCTGGGACCCCCCACACCACCCCTGTTCCCCCCCAGTATCAGTAAAATCAAAGCGGCTATTTAAATCATAACCTCCACCATTTTAGCAATCCCCTCACTTTCTTAGCCTAGCGCTAAGTGAGGGGTGATGGTGGGAGGTGGTGTGGGGGTCCCTGGGACCCTTGCTAGCTGGGGATAGACTAATTATTTCCATAGCGCTTGTATTATAATGATTTAAACAGCGCTGTGTGTGTGCTGCTGCTGCAAGGAGGTGTGGGGGTCCTAGGGACCCTTGCTAGTTTGGATTTATTTAAATTAAACAAATTATTTCCATAGCGCTTCTATTGCAGTAGTGCTATGGAAATAATTGGCTTTTAAATCATAGCCGCATACCGCATACTTGCCGGCTATGATTTAAATAGCAACTTTGATGTTGCTGTTACTGGGGGGGGGGGAATGTGGGTGGTATGGGGGTCACAGGGACACCTAATAAATTGGGTTTAATTAACAGTGCATCCCTATTGCCTCCATTTATGCCTATGTGCCCTGGAAATAGCTGTTTTTTTAACACGATTCGTCACTAATAAATGTGGGACGAACCAAACTTTTGCTAAAAATTCAGCAAAGCTGCTAAATTGAATTTTTGAGAAATTTGGCCATCTCTACGTATAACTCAACCAATGGGATTTATTTATTAAAATGACCATGTGTCAAAGATTACGTAGGACAAACCGCAAGAGCCATAAAAGAAAGCGTAAAAGATCATAGAGAAAAACGTTGGAACTTTAGAAGAGGCTCATCTAGAGAAACATCTGTATCTAGGCACTTTGCAGACATGCAATATCATATCACACAATTAAGTTGCAAGTGCTTGAGGTGGTATATAACAGTCCTAGAGGAGGTGATATAATAAAATAAATCAGTTTGCATTAAAAACTTAATTGTTTCTACCCTCATGGCTTGAATGAAATCTGGACTGTGAAACTATTTTTATAACATTTTTGCAATTGAAATCTAATTAGAAACCTTTTTCTTTCTTTTACAGATTCTGAAAGAGCTACTTGCTATAGCTGTAACAAACATACTGGTAAAGGATAAAATTGCAGCTCTTAAATTTATTACACATATAACACAATAGTATTTAAGATGTGTGTAAATTGCATTGCATGATATTAAAATGTTGTCTGTGAAAATGGTTCCACGTACATAAAAAGAGATGGGAAGAATCCTGTTGATCAAAAACATTTTTAGGTAGGCCTGGAAAGGCAGTTCCTGATGAACTTGAAATTGTGTCTTTTGAGGAGGTTCAATTATCCAAAATGGGCAGCCTTCTTTCTTTTTATGGACTGTGAAATTCACTTGATGGGCACTAATTAATGGACAGAGAACTGTGATTGGTTGGTTGGCAATGGGGCAGGATATCTGTACCTTTAATTATTTCTTTTCTCTGATATAGTAGAATGTAACACCATGTTAGCCATAGACATTAGTAGAGACTTGTCTCTGTTCACTGATATGTAGTACATTTGATGTAATGTATGAATTAAAGTAGCTAAATGCTACAATTTTGCATTATGTTGCTCCTTGTATTTGTAAGTACTTGAGGAATTTACGTATCAGACCAGGACACCTAAGAAGAGTGAGCAGCACTGAAATCCTTATAGCCACAGCATCTCTTTATAAAATGATTTACAACAAAACATTGCAAAGCAACATTTCGGGGAGGTTAAACCACCCTTCGTCAGGCTTGCCCCACATCCAGGAATCCTGCATCGCCATAAAACTTTTGCATCCCTGCATACTTTTGGAGCTTCAATTTTGGGCTAGCCTAACGAAGGGTGGTTTAACTCCCAGAAACATTGCTCCTGCACTTTGCACCCACAGTCCATGAAGAAAGTTATATACCAAATCCCAAGTGAGCGCATGCGTATTCCTTTCATCTATTGCAATATTAATGGAGATGTGCTGCCCCACATCCAGGAATCTTGCACCACCATAAAACTTTTGCCGGATGTGCATCCCTGTTTACTTTTGTAGTTACAACAAAACATCCCAATTAATATGGGCCTGTATTTTATCTACTGTGTATTGTATATGAAGGATATTAGTGCTTTTGAACTTCCCAATATCACAGCACAGTCATACCATCGGTTATTTGGAATAGGGGATGTACTAGTGTGCACTGTTTTGCAGGTATTTTTAGAGGCAGAAGAGTGTAGCCCCATGTTAGCCATAGATATAAGCAGAGACAAGTAGAGTATAGGTGATGCCTTTTATTGGCTAAATGAATAGATGGTAAACGCAAGCTTTTCAGACTACTTAGGTGCCAGGCCTGAAGAAGAGACCTAAGTAGTCTGGAAAGCTTACATTTACCATCTATTCTGTTAGCCAATAAAAGGCATCTGCTATACTTGACTTGTCTCTGCAGGTATTTGTACTATCATGGATTTATAATGTAGGGATTTACGTTTAAACAATGCAATAAGAAAACAATCAATTTTGTGCGACTGTGTTTCGATAACATTTAACCCCTGCCAACATACACACAAAAAACACATGTTATGAATTAAGTATGTACTACACTATATAGACAACATCAGTCCTCAGAGAATGGAGGGGATATTGCACACAGAGCTTGCTGCATTTTCCATTAGCACATGATTTATCATATAGTTATTACAATATCCTTTGTCACTCATTTAAAAAGAGCCAGTTTACTTAGTTTATTTTGGGGAATATGAATGCAGACTTGATGACAGATGAAAACAAATATGCAAGTGTTTGGAGAATCAGTGATGCACATGATACAGAAAAAAGCTTAACTAGCTTAGATAATCATTATCAACAGCATCTACTATCTATATTATTTTATATTAGAACTGATAAATGAACATAGAAAGTTAATTTAAATCCACAATTCCCTTTGACACTCTTACTTTCCCTAGGCTAATATGTTAGACTATGGGGCTTTGGCATCTCTTTACAAATGAGAGGAAAGTTGGGACATATGCATTGATTTATGTGTAATTAAATAATATGGAAGCTTCCATAGCTGTAAGATCTCCAAAAGCAATACAGAGACTTAATGCAAAACTGTATATAGTGAGTATAACTCCTTCCCATCATCACATTTTGACATTACCTTTTCAGCAAACTGCAGATGATCTCCATGTGATTAGAATTAAGCCATTGAACCCCGCCTACAACAAGCACAGTCTGATCTGAATCCTCGAGAGGCCGTGATCTAAAGAACCAAAGAAAATAATTTGTGAGATTCTGATCCAGTTTCTTAATTATTCTGTTCCTGGCAAGTGCAACAAATTTAACTGGTAAAAACTGAGGGACTTAGTCTACAGATTATAGGATAACCCTGACAAAAATACTGGGACCACAATGAAAGTACATATACATATTATGTGTGTGCTATGTAACAAATTTCATTTAAAGGTTATTTTGTTTCTTTTTTGATTTACCTATAGTTCATAAATATGTCCCAGTGATATTTTTACACCATGCGTGAGTCATACCTTTCTATGAGTTGCTGTAGGGCTTGTGCAAATGTTGGACGTTTTTTAATCCAGAATTTTGGGTAGTAAGAATAACTAACAGCTGTCCCTCCATTATTTATAATGTAGAAATTCATAGCATGAGACTTTTGCCATTCTTGTAGCGTTTGATTTACTCGCTCTATCAGATAATACATTATTCCCCTGTTAGTTGAGTCTCCAATAAAAAGAATCTAATTGTGGAGAAAAACAAAACAAAACAATTTTACATGTTTTTTTTAATTAACAGTTTTATAAACAGTTTTTTATTAAATAAATGTGATTTTGGATTTGACTTATGTCAAACAATACAGGTACAGGTACACAAGGGTGTTAGCAGTAGCATAACTTGAAAAAGACTTTGGGGCTAATTTATCAAAGTAGGAATTCAAAGCTAGCATGATGGCAACTACCCTATATACTCGTGTATAAGTCAAGAAATTTAGGTAAAAAAAAGCATTTAAAATCGTGTACTCGACTTATACACGCATATATACGGTAAATAGCCTGTGTTCCTTACCTCCGGCTTCTCTTTCCTTTGGCTGCGTTGTAAATGCATGTCATGCGGCTTGAAGACTACAGCTCCCAGTTTGCTCAGCGTTGAGACGTCATCACCAGCCGCCCTAAGGTTCTATAGCCTCGCCGGAATGGGAAGCCATCGCTGTGCTCAGGAGGACGTTCAGAGATACGGGTGCTCAGGAGGATGTTCGGCCGGCTTGGTGAGTAGCAAGGATTACTAAACTCCGGCACTCCAAATGTAAGTAAAACGATCTCCTTTATTTAAACATATTTAAAAAACATGCGGTGCATAAAACCAAAGGAGATCGTTTTACTTACATTTGGAGTGCTGGAGTTTAGTAATCCTTGCTACTTACCAAGCCGGCCGGAGTTTCGTAATCCTCACTGGCAGACACAGTGCATCAAACAGCTTAGTAGGTCAGAGCCGTGCATACACATCGTGCACACCATTAGCAGTGCTGGAGTTGTCAGTATTAATTCTCCCATTTAACACTGCTTCGCTGTGCCAGCCCTCTCCCTTGGTATTGCACTATTCACTTTGTTCTGGGTGTCAGTGCAAAACTTCATATAGCTATAGCAGATAAATATTTTCTAGGGAACAGAGGACTGCAGTGGTGGGTGAGCAATGAAAGGTTTATTAATATTATTAGGGAACATACAGACGGTATATTAATAATGAGGAAAAATAATCATTCAAGCAGGGTATATTAATAACCCTTTCATTGCTCACCCTCCACTGCAGCCCTCTGTTCCTTAGAAAATATTTATGGGAGATGTGAGAAGTGTGAAGTCTCCCCTCGCACTTCCTCATCTTATACTGCGTGCCCTCCTTAATATATTATGCAGACAAAAATCCCCAAGTTTTACTCTCGACTTATACAAGGGTCATAGCAAATTTCATAAATATTGGCCCAAAAACTGCTCTCGACTTATACACGAGGTCGACTTATACACGAGTATATACTTACCTTTCTTTCTTGCATACATTGCTGCAATTCACTTTTTAGTAAGATTGGATGTTGGCAGTTATAGGGGGACCAAGATATTGCCCGCCAATCACATGTCCTATTATCTGTGCATATGAGGCAGGGAACTATCCATTGACCTGAAAATATATATAACAAGCAATGAAAATTGTATTTTGCACAATTCATACTATGGGCAAAATGTATAAAATGTTAGGATTGCTGGGTGTACTGTTTGGAGAAGGAGGTAGCAGCCGAAATCCTGAA
>WMED01023780.1:0-11376 GCA_019650415.1 Pipa parva
TTTTTACTCACACAGTAGTATGTTCCTCCTTATCCATTCCTATTTGCTGGTGTATCTTGAGACAATTTCTCTTTCCATCCAAAATGAACGAGATTTCTGTGTCACGTGGCATCACATGGACCCATTGGCAGGATACATAATATAGTCTCTGACTTACAGTAAAAGGAGACCTAAAGCCAAAAAATAAAAAAAGACAGTTAAAATACTTACCTTATACTGAGTCGATTGATTACAGTCACAGCATGAGCTGTGCTGTAATTAGCCGGCTCCCGATGCTTCCCGTGGTGTTTCTTCACAGTGGGCTGGCTGAATGAGAAGCCATCGCGCAGCTCCTGCCAGTTGTTTCACTGGCTTCAAACATCATCACTCTCATTGCAGGGAGCGTTCTCATTGGCCCCCGCAATGAATGTGATGATGTTTAAATCATTTTTCACCCAGGGTGAAACATGGTAGGACAAGCTTCGCGCTGGCATCAGGTGCCGGCTAATTACAGCACAGCTTATGCTGTGACTGTAATCAATCGACTTAGTATAAGGTAAGTATTTTAACAGTCCTTTTTAAAATGTTTTTGGCTTTAGTTCTCCTTTAAGAGTAGCAGTTCTATAAATGAGTGGGATTATGAAGATACCCCCAGTCTGGGTTACAGTGGAATAGGCTGCAGATTTGAAGAAAAGTATAAGTAGGCACCAGGGTACCTGCTTTTAGAGGTAGAATTATTCTTTAATAGAAAGTTATCTGTTCCCAGTACACAAGGCAGAAGCAATTATACAATTTTTCATAGATGCAAACCAGCTTCAACAGTTTGTTGTTGACTTTAATAGAATGGAGAGCAAACTACAAACTATTTGAGACTTCTGACATAGCCGGTTTTGATTAGTAAGCCCCGTTTGTGTGTCAGAACTTACAATTCACAAGTATGAAAAAAATGAGAGAAAATTTGGGACTTTATTAAACATATAAATTTACAATATGATAATTCATTTGAAACAAATGATATTAGAGAAGTGATTATTTTAGTAATAAGAAAATGTGTCCAAATTTTCAAAGGGGTGTGTACCTTGTAAGTATGCAAATACATACAAAAAATCTTGAGGAGGCTTTCTAAAACTTCTTTGTGGCAACTGCCTATGTAGCCTGTAATTCTGGTCACATAAGCTATTATAAATCACCTAATACATGCCCCACAGGGAATCCTTCACACCAAATCCCCATTGAAGGGCTTCCCTAACATAATAAATCAGAACCTAAGTAATTATAAATGCTTTGGAAATCAATACACATTGTACAACCCAGTAAAAAAAAAAAGTCAGTCATTACCGTGAAGGAAATAATTATTTGATCCCTTGCTGATTATGTAAGTTCGCTCGCTGACAAAGACATGAACAGTTTATAATTTTAAGGGTAGTTTAACTTTAACATTGAGAGATAGAATATCCAAAATAAAATCCAGAAAAACACATTGTATAAATAATATAAATTTATTTGCATTTTGCAGTGAGAAATAAGTATTTGATCCCTCTGGCAAACACTTAATACTTGGTAGCAAAGCCCTTGTTGGCAGGCACAGCAATCCGATGTTTTTTGTAGCTGATGATGAGGTTTGCTCATAAGTCAGGAGGAATTTTGGTCCACTCTTCTTTGCAGATCATCTCAACGTCATGTTTTGAGGCTGTCGCTTGGCAACTCGGAACTTCAACTCCCTCCATCAGTTTTCTATGGGATTAATGGCTGGAGACTGGCTAGGTCACTCCATGACCTTAACGTGCTTCTTTTTGAGCCACTCCTTTGTTGCCTTGGCTGTATTTTTTTGGTCATTGTCTTGCTGAAATACCCAGCCATGACCCATTTTTAATGTCCTGGAGATGGGAAGGAGTTTGTCACTCAGGATACATGGCTTCATTCATTCTCCATTGATGTCATGAAGTAGTCCTGTGCCCTTAACAGATAAACACCCCCAAAACACCTCCACTTCCATTTTTGACAGTGGGAATGATGTTCTTTGGGTAATAATCAGCATTTTTCTTCCTCCAAACACATGTTGAATTAATGCTAAAGAGGTCAATTTTTGTCTCATCTGACCACAGCACCTTGTCCCAATCATCCACAGAATCATCCATGTGTTTACTGACAAACTTCAGACAGGTCTGCACATGTGCCTTCTAGACAAGGGGGACCTTGAGGGCACTGCAGGGTTTTAAACCATTACAGAGTAATGTGTTACCAATGGTTTTCATGGTGACTGTGGTTCCAGCTGCCTTGAGATCATTAACAAGTTCCCCCTGTGTAGTTTTAGGCTGATCTCTCACCTTCCTCATGATCAAGGATAACCCACGAGGTGAGATTTTGCAGAGTGCCCCAGATTGATGTCGATTGACAGTCATTTTGTATTTCTTCCATTTTCTTACTATTGCACCAACAGTTGTCTCCTTCTCACCCAGCGTCTCACTTATGGTTTTTTAACCCATTCCAGCTTTGTGCAGGTCTATGATCTTGTCCTTGGGATCCTTAGAAATTTCTTTGGTCTTGCCCATGTTGTAGAGGTTAGAGTCTGACTGATTAATTGTGTCTGTGGACAGGAGTCTTTTTTAAAGTTGACTATGTAAGACCGCTGTCTTTAATGCAAGTAACGAGTTGATTAGGAGCATCTAACTACTCTGTAGGAGCCAGAACTCTTAATGGTTGGTAGGGGATCAAATACTTATTTCTCACTGCAAAATGCAAATTTATATAATTTATGCAATGTGTTTTCCTAGAATTTATTTTGGATATTCTATCTCTCAATGTTAAAATTAACCTACCCTTAAAATGATAAACTCTTCATGTCTTTGTCAGTGGGCAAACTTACAAAATCAGCAAGGGATCAAATAATTATTTCTCCACTGTAGCACTCTCTTTAAATAGAAATGGGTGCCTCTTCACCTAGGGCTTGGACAGAATAGTCCTTACTTTAGTAGTAAACAAAGGAAGAGCAATATGGAAGAGCACACCTTTAAAACCTCCTTGTTTAGTATATGAACAGCTCTTACTCCTTCCTCAGGTGCATAGAATTATTATTTCATCCAGCATCAGTTGATGAATACTGAAGAAGTGCTACTTGAAACAATGTGGGTTAACCAGAGGAGATTTTCAAGATAAGAGTATCTGTATGTGCAGTGGTTTACTCTTCAAGCATAATTATAAACATAAATATGATTTTCAAAGAGTAGAATTGGCTATAATTTAGGAATTGTTTGCAAATAATAATTGCAAAATGATGTGAATCATAAGGCGGTTTGCCACAATGACATCATTGCGCAACAGAGGAAATGCTAAACAAATAAACTTTCAGTGCACATCCTTTCCATTGCTGGACAACCTCGCACATATTATGGTATTGGTATGCAGAAATCAAAACAGAAGGTCTAATTTGTAATTGAGTTGAGTTGGAGTAGTTTTTAAGTTTAAAATGTACCAATGGTACTGTCCCATGACAATGTTTAACACATTTATAAATAATAAACAAATTCTATGTCTCTGGAGAAAGTATCAAGTTCTGTGGGTCTTTTTAGCTCTTCCTGGTTACATCTTAACCTGCCCCTTTACACCCAAACCTGCCCTTATTCTTACATTATTGAATAAACACTTAGGGGGTAATTCACGATAGTACGAAGTGAGGCAAGGACTCCGCACTTAACTTCACACTGTTTATGTTACACAAATAATCTCTACAATTTGAGAGTCATCAATCTGTTCTGCACATTACAGTCTGGTTATCAGTGGACAGGGTTGCACTGGACCACAGGAGGAGCCTCTGCAGGCCCCAGTATTAGTGAATGCAGCCTTCTGATGCATTTCAGCCTATAAATAAATTAAGTGCTCAGACAGTGCTAATAAGGCTGCTCCATTAATGTAACAAATATAAATGTACACTTCGTATTCTGACTCAAAAAATAAGCTGTAAGTGTGCGGCTCCTGAGAGAACTCCTTCTGAGTAGGTCTGTAATTAATTATTTCCAATAATGTTGTGACTGTGACTATTGCATTTTGCAGGGGCTATAACTATCATTATTTGTTCCTTATTGTTTATTTTTCTATTTTGTTAAAGTTCTCTCCTCTGAATTCCTAGAACAAGGTGACAATAAACATATGTTTTTATTACTTTAAAGGGGAACTATAGTCAAATTACATCTTTACATATGCAGTACTATACCTTAGTGAGAAGTGTTTCTCCCCAGTAGATGTAATTTGACTATAGTTCCCCTTTAAGAAAGGCTCAACTGTGGTCATTGTTGAAAGTGGACATTGCCTTTAATCACTTGTGCTAATAAATGGTATTTCTCATACTTGAGGAATATATGGATTATAGTCGGGTGCTGGAAAAGTGACCCGAGGAAGACCTATGTAAATGAATTAGTTGGGCACCTCTTCTTCAACATCTGTGTTAAATTGTGAGGATGAAAGAGAATGCAGCAGACATTAGCAGTAAAGTGAGAGGATGGAGTAAAGCAACGGACTACAAGAGGGATCCAAATTAAAACCACAACTGAGCCATGGAGCAACAAACAAGCAAACAAACAAAAAACATCTCTGCCACTTTATCACAACTGACACAATTACATTTTTATTAAATGTCTTTGCTTTGGACATGATTTTTTAGCTTTTGTGAAAAGGAAACATATTGTCACATCCCACCAACAAAAAGCAAACAGACAGGAAACCAATGCCTATTTTTGTGTTCTGGTGCTTTACCCAGTAAAAGACTAAGATATCTCAAACTTACTGAAGACAAAGTAGAGCAGTGCAAGTACATTTATTTGATAGTAACATAATTTTACTATTTGTGTAATAGGACAGATTCCAAACAAGCAACTCAACGTAGAAAAAAAAACCTCTATATTATCAGCTACAGTAGATGTTCTTATTTAAAATAAGGTTTGCTTTGCCTTTGCTGATTAGGTCATAATCATCTACCCTTTCATCAGAATGATGTGGGAGGTGCAAGTTTTACAATGGGACACGTAACCATAGACAACACATCTTAAAATAAACCTAACACTGCACATTGCACCTAGTGTGTAGAATCACTATAAAATCGCTGCATATGATAAAAAACAAGCTACTCAGCACATTTGTTAGGATTTAAACAGGCTTATGGTCTACTCTAAACAGTCATGGGTCAGGTCTGATGTTACCATAGTCAGACAAGCAGATGCATGAGTCTAAATAAGTCTGTTCTAGGTTAGTGTTTCTTATACCCATTGTTAATAATTATGATTTTTCTCCTGACTACTTATGAACAAGTAATAAACACTGGTATCCATATCTTCGCACAGACTGTTATGCGCTCGCCGATGTCCTGCATGCAGACATCAGCGAACGCTTTAAAGGGATTCCAGTCTCAGCGAGACCACTCGAGTCGCCTCGTCGAGACTGGAATCGCTTTAAAGTGTTCGCTGATGTCCACGTGCAGGACATCGGCGAGCGCATAACAGTCTGTGCGAAGTGAGCTCCGGTGTGCCTGCAGTGGATCAGCTGTTTGTGACCTGATCATTTCTCTGTAAAACACATCACAATATAGTGCACACATTTTTAAATATCTACACACTCCCTTTGTACATATTTGTTTCTGCTTTGTACACATTGAGTTGTATTGCCTCATTTATTTGTTTTTCTGATTATTTACTATGCACAGTATGTACTGTAGTATCCAATCTGTCATTGCACAGTGTGACAAGTGTATTTATTACTGAGTGTGCGTGCACATAGTATTTTGAGGAATTATGTTTTCTGTGTAGTTGAAAAGACTGGGTAAGTTCATTGTTTGATTTTCAGATCTTGGTACAGGTTTTAGTTGTTTTTGCCTGAGTTCAGACAGAGTTTAGTCTTGTTGTTACTGTTGGCAGGTTTGTCTTGAATGTTTTCAGCAAAATTTACTAAAGTCGAAAATTGTTTCGATTGTTTTTTTCAATGGAAAAGTAGTCATACTTTACGCCAGTCCTTTAGCTACTTTTTCATCGTAAAAACAACCGAAACAATTCAATCAAAATGTCTCTTTAGTGGTTGTGTTTTCTTACAGATGCTGAGACTTGTCTACTGATGAGACACTTCACAAGTAGTTAGGAAGTTACTGCATAATTACAGCTAAAGTGGATCTAAAAGCATTCAGCTAAGACTGTAGTAAAAGAAGCAAACTCCCTGCTGCTTTTCTGCTCCGATCCCTGATTTTAATCTCAATTGGGTTTGGTGGAGCTAAATGATGACTGACATTATAGCTCCTCCAATCAGGACCCTTCTAGATACCCGATTTAAGGGATCTGATTGGAGAAACTTTAATGTCAGTCATCCTTTTAGCCCCACATACCCCTACTTGAGGTTTAATTTGGGCATCAGAGCAAACCCTGACAGGTCCACTTTAAGTAAGCATCAAGCTTTGGGTTCTCTCCCACTACTGTATGGACATCATCGGACTGGCCCGCCGGTAAACCGGGAAAATAACCAGTGGATATAGATATCAAATGGGTCTACCAATGGGTCTAGATCCTAAATGGTCTATGGGTGGGACACAATTGTTTCAGTCTGTCACTGTGTAGGGAAACATTGTTTAATGTATTCAGCACAACTAGGAGAGAGAAAAGTTACTTCATACTAAAAGAAATAGCAGCCACAGCATTGTATTGTTATTTATTATACTGAATTATTATATATGCCACGGGGACGGTTACTGTGAGCCAACTGCAATTCAGTACTGTGTATTATTTTGACATATCCGATTCAAGAAGAGAGCAATATAAATGTGCTGTAGTCTAACCTTTGTTTATCTATATCTGCCCCTTCTTCTCCATTAGCTTTGCGGTGTTCTTTAGTATACAAATACAGATAACATGTAATAATAATAAAGGCAGTGTGTGGACAGTGCTTCACTGTTTGGTTATGCTTGAAAAATATCATTCATTACAAACAAAGGTGAAGTAAGACTCTGTGGGACCCTGGAGGGGATTTTCTGTAAGTTTCTGTGACTGTAATTACACCGCAGTCTGCTAAATCCCATAAAATATGAAGTAACAGCAATTTATATCATGCCTTGGGAATAGTCATGGTCATCCAGACAAGGGGACATGTCCTGATCTATATGTGTAATGGATGGTTGGCACCATATTGTGGCACTTGACAGGGTGGTGAAGTGAGGATATTACAATACTGCCATCCTTAAATTATTTTGAGAACACCCATGCACCCGGTGTTATGCTGGGTGGGGGGAATGATACTGGGAGGGGTTCCCATATCTAAAACTGCTATATGCAGTATAGCTATGCAGAGTCTATAAACCTACTGTATATCCCATAAAATAAAGGTGATGCTGGACTATTTAAGGGTAAGGGCAATCCTCCTTTTATGTATATTGGGGAAGGGCACAATATGGTGTGGAATTGTGGGTTTGTGTTTATATCCTGTTGTCATGAAGAGGTTATTACATTCGATAAAGGGCAGTCTACCCACATGTTGCATTTTGTAACCAATAACAGGTAGTTATATTTTCTTCTCACAGAAAAAATAACCAGTGAAATATCTTCTGTGTGTATTCCTGTATTTTTTTTCTACAGGTTTTGGGCCTAGCGGTATTTACTTACATTGAAAGCTAAATACTGTCTGTATCTCCTGACCGGACATTACCAATGAATTCCCATGGGATATCAATGATAACATTGCATGAACAATTGCATCTAAGTTTGCAAAACAGAAAACATTGGAATCTAAAGATATTTTTAGCTTTACCAAGTAGATTGTCCAGTGGTTCTCCAGCTTTAAATAAAGTAAAAGTACCAGTATAAAACACAGCCTACAGTGGGTGTGATAGCTCCGTACTAGACAGAGGGATGAACAGTAGAGTAGATATAGAATCTTCTCACAATGAATTGTGCATCAGTCTGCTAGAAATAAAACTCATAATAAATAAGTCCATTGGTTGGCTCCAGTTGGATAGGCTATGTGTATAGCACCCTGGAAGACTACTCTGGTCCACAGACTCCTCACCCCTGATGCATCGCTCTTCCCTGCTCTACATGTCTAAGCACCCACCATTGCGTTACATCATCATGTGTAGTGGCAATGACGTGATGATGTCATAGCACCGCCCCCCTTTTCCTGCGGATGCCCATGGGAATAGTATCAGTGACATTTATCCTGTGAGAAAAAAAAGGAACAAAAAAAAAACAAGTTACCAACTTGTAACAGTACAGACAGTGCATCAGCTTCCTAAATCAGTGGCGCCTGCAGGAGATGGGCTTCCCTGTCCCAGCAATGTGTGGTTATTCGGCGGATATTACACGGAATTTTGGCTGCCCATTCCTCAGGACGATGCTTCCTGCTTTGCTTGCAGTACAGCCGGAGGCAAATATTGCAACACTGAGGTTTCTGTGGCACTACTTAGTAAAGAGAAACACAGGTGCTGAATGGAACACAAGAGTCCCCTAGACAGTAAAGTCTACTTTGCCTAACCACTGTAATCTCTCAGTACAGACACATGACAGGCTTGTGGTAATCTGGGCCTTTTTATTCTCAACTGAAATTTATAATTAGCTTGGCATCTGTGTTTCCTCTGTTGTACCAGGTCTCCTAATAAGAATTTTCTTTTTGCAAAGGATACAATTCTAAGGGGGGAATTCACTATCTTCCGAAGTGAGGTGCGTAGTCTTCTCCTCACTTCGGAATGACTGAGATGCGCATGCTGATGTCCTGCGCGCGGACATCAGCTAGCGCATTAAAGGGATTCCAGTCTCGGAGAGGCAACTCTTATGCTCTCGCCGAGACGGGAATACCTTTAATGAGCATGTTGATGTCCGCGCGCAGGACATCAGCATGCGCATCTCAGTCTTTCCGAAGTGAGGCGAAGACTACCACCTCACTTCGGAAGATTGTGAATTCTCCCCTAAATGGTGTTTATAAATGATGATATTTTCCTTTAAAATGTAGGCTTTGAATAGGAAACAATGGCACTGGGTTGTGGGCACACTTCCTGTATATCTAAAGTAACCTAGAAAATAATGGGACTGAGTAAGGTCTGTTTAACAATATGGCTGCTGTCAGTTCATGTATAAACAGACCTACAGATCCACAGTGATCACATTAATCAATTACTAAATCAGTCACGCATGCAGGGAAATTTGGTCTGTTCCCCTCTATAAAAATGATAATTTCTTGAAGTTCTTTCAGCCATGTGATGATTTTAGAAGCGGGCATGGCCAACCTTTTGCCAAGAAAGAAAGCAGAAATGATTTTTTCTATAGAAAAAAATTGATTGGTTGAAGAATAACATCACAAAAATATTTTAATTAAAGTGAAAAGAATGACTGATTACTAAATGTATTATATTTTAATGCTATATGTCACCTTGCAGAGTTTAAGTAGATCAACCTGTGCATCGAGGCGCTTTTCCTTAAAGTGGCACCTGTTCTTTATTTCTACTGTAATCCTAGCTGTGAGAGGCTCCTGTCAATGTGTCCGTATTCCTTTCCCCCACTGAGAGTTTGTGCAGCTTTTGCTGTGGGTGTGTGGCTGTTCTGCTATCCAGAGCTGATGACTCACAAGTGATAGCTTTATCTGTTCTAGGGGAACACCTAGTACGAGGTGAGTGATTTTTGTGTATGCTGACTAATTTTTTATAAGAATGAAAAAGTCCAGTTTGTGGTATAGTAATATACAGTAGTCCCTGGTGCCATTTCTCCATGTTCGCATATGTTTTTATGTGATGTGGCACATCTGCAACCAATTAGATGCCTTACATCACTTTGTAGTGACCAAACCCAAGGGGTAGTATATTTAGTCCTGTCATGGGCCTATATAAGTTCCTAACGCCCCTTGGGTCAACTACAGTCAAAAATAAAATAAAGTATTAATGATTATTTCAGGATGATATCTTTGATGTTACTTGGCCTTTGATGTTAACCACTGTGGATCCCTTCGGTGTTGTTCAGGAAATAACGCAGAATGAGTTAACATCTTGAAATTTTTACTTTTCCAAAACTGCAGTTACAATGATCTTCAAATGAACATATTTACATCTCATGGGAACATCAACCCAACATCAACCCAACATCAACATGAACCTGCAGGTTCCTTCCATGCTCAAGTTACACCCATAGAATCCATATCTCATCCATCATCATAGATCTTTCAGTGGGTTACCTCCCAGGACAGAAGCATGGCACCTCAGAGAGGTGCTCTCTCCTCTGTCTTACATTATGGTTCCTCCATAATTACCCACCTATTTCCCGTACATGCATATTTATAGTTTTCCTACAAACACCTCCTATTCATAATTATCATATTTATACCTTATAATTCCCAACCAATATTTCCTTTCACCAAAAGGTGGCTCCAAAAGACCACTAAACAGGGAACTAGACAGACCATTGCACATGTCACACAAAAGGAAATAGGATTTATTTAGCACTTCCCACTAGGACCCAGAATGCTCAGTAATGTTCCAGTCTGGTACATTAAAGCTTCATATGCAAATTGGCCATTTATCATGCGGCACAATGGTGATTTCACCAAGGTCCAAATTCACCAAAAGTTTGACTTTGCCAGATCAAAGTGGTGAAGTAGGGGACTGATGGCAGGGCTCCAGTTTGGTGTAAGGTAACTGTAGAAATGACAAAGAAAATAAAGTGATTATATATATCAATACTTGCATATTGCTGCTATGTTGTCTATGTAAAGATGTAAAGATGGTGTCACTTTAACAGCAAATATACCTATGTAGGATCAAATCACTACAGTATGCCGCTATCTAATCATCGCAACAATATGTAGTTTAGCATATTGTTATAAGCAGAGCTGACTTTGTGAAATCACAGACAAGTTGTGTAGTGTATTCACTTCTGCAGGTTAATTTACTGTCATGGATCAGCCCCTTATAATGCTAGTGGCACAGCCAAACAGCCCTGGACTTCACATAGGCCAATGCTATTTATCTCTTTGGATAATGACTGCACTGTTGTCTAATCAGGAGCTAATTAAGAATAGAAAATGCATAGAGGGAAAGTAGTCTGCATGCAACCAATAACGGCTACAGTCACAACAGAACTTAGACACACTAGTGTACGTTACAATAAGCATCCAAGCACGGGGGGCAGGGGGGAGGGGGCTTATTCATTGAAGGTCTTAGAAGTCTCATTGTGTAAAATATGACTGATTTGTGAAGCAGACCTAGGAATTGTATTGGGGGTCTCCATTGAAATCCACTGATGGTTTGCTAATCTGGCTGGTTCAAACCACTATTAGTTATTGGGACATTGTGAGGATGAACTAGGGACAGGGAGACATAGAAACGGATGAATTATTCATTTATATACAGTTAGTGGCACATTGTGAGGATGAACTAGGGACAGGGAGACA
>WMED01023781.1:0-11376 GCA_019650415.1 Pipa parva
TTACACTGACTGTATTCTATACCATTTTTTACATTTTGGGCGCTACACCATTGTCACAATGGAGTTGCCTAGCATGCTTGTATGTAGATTGGGGGCTTGTTAATATAGGTGTTTTGTCCAGCAGAGCCTTCTACCAATTTGGGTGGAAAAGAACTGTAAAAAAAAAAAGCCAGTTTGTGCAAACCATAGGCATTAGCACAATGATTCAAGTATTTACTTTTGCAAGTCTATTTTGTGTAAAAATGAAGTTAAATTGCATATTTTCCCAGCTTTCCCCACATATATCTCTGCAGGCAGAAGAAAAATATGATTATATTTCTAATGTGCAGCAGCTGCTTCCAGTAGGATTGTGATGAGTCAGATGGTCCTGTACTTGCTATTAAACAGATATGCTTAATATGCTGGATTGCAGAAGAATATCATCTGTGAATTGTGCATGAAAATTTGTAGCTTCTATTCCAGCTGCATGATTGGTAGCACAGCACATATATGTGTGCAAAGAAAAGGATCCTCTTCAAATGAATAGACATATATGTGCCTACAATTCCCCAAACACATAAAAATATACTCTAGAAGCTGAATACAGAGACAATGCTGCAGTACCCATTCATCTATTGGTGTTTAATTAGGCAGAATACTTCAGCAGTACATATCCGTGCAGAATAGACTAAGCAGACATTAATGTTGGTGAACATGGTAACACACAGGTTCTTTTTACTAAAACAGGGTACTGCTAGTCTATTCCCTGGAAACAGCTACAATCATTAAAAACAGAACCCAACAGTACCAGACTCTTTCAGTTATGCCAGTGGGTTATCCTTCTTTCAGCTTCTACTTCTCAAAATGATGTCATATGTATACATCATGGCTGGGGGCAGCATACCTCCTACTGTGGTTTGTATACTCCAACTGCCGCCAGTTAGTATGCAGTGTGTTGCCTTACTTTGGATTCAGGCTACTAACAACACGGTCAACTTAGCAAATATGCAATGTAGCTATTATGTAAAGGGCTTTAGATTCAATTAACTTAAGGTTGCTAGGCAATCAATGTACAATGTAAGTGCACCAAAAGGCAATGTGTAATGTAATTTGATGCTGTCCAATGATCATTGTAAAATGAACTAGGTACCTAAGCAATGTGAAATTTATCTAATGACCACGGGGGAGCGAGAGTATTAGTGTACAATGGAGCTACCACAGAAAAAATAGTGGGGTCCCACCAACTACTTACAGGTAACACCTTTCCTCTGCGTGTCCTATTCACCATGTGAAACACCATGGAATACAATAGAGTACTCAGCATATAAGTTGTGAATGTACCATAGCCACTATTTTATTCATGTCATAACATGTTTCAGGCTCAGTTGCCTTTTATCAACCAAGATATCAATCAAGAATAAAAGTGAAAACTAGAGTACTCAGCATATTAGATGTGAATGTCACATAGCCATTATTTTGTTCTCGCCATAACATGTTTCGGGCTCGGTTGCCCCTTACCAAACCAAGGGTTGATAAAGGTCAACCGTGTCCGAAACATGTTATAGCAGGAATAAAATAGTGGCTGTTACATTCACATGTAATATGCTGAGTACTACTTTAGTTTTCAATTTTAAAATGAAAGAACTAGGTAGTATGCCATTTAAAGGGTATGAAAAGTTTGGATAAAACATTATTTCTATCTGACATGTATACATAAAGAAAGCAAACTTAAACATTAAAATTTAAAAACAATTTTGTGATCAGTAGTACTTTCCTCTTGTTTTAACAATCCTGCTCCCACAACTGTTATGTGTACAGGCTCTTCCTGTGAAGTACCGATAATCCCAACCCCCAAGAGACATCACTCTCTAAACAGAGAGCTGTTCTTGTGGGGAAACCCCTCCCCCTCTCCTTATCTAAAAAGCCTGTTCCTAACCTTGAGCATGCAGATAAGAGCTGTCCAACCATTTGTGTGGTCGACTGTGGAGAGAGAAGTCAGGGAGAGGAGGGGCAAGCTAAATGCTTGCTCTTCCCATACAAGAAAGTTGTTCAGAGGGAGAGAGGAGCTACAAGGGGATATTGCGCTCTGTTAAATTAAGAGGTGAGTCAGGAGTTTCTTAATCGTCATATTGCTTGATAATAGGTAAACAGAGCTTTCTTTATGGCCAGAGTTTAACCTTTAAATAGCTGTGGCTACTTGGGAAAATAACTGGGTTATGTGTAATTTAATTAGTGTCATTCAGCTAGTTGCTGAGCAAACTGTGTGGACATTTGAACACAATTTAATGTGTAGCTACTACTCAGTGAGCAAACTAACTGTTCTAAGAAACATGCCATTTTAAAGGTTATGTGCAAGCCAGTACGCAATGTGTACTGTAAGTGGTAAACTTCTGACTACTGAACAAATGTCATTTTGCACTGTAACTGGTGTGCTGCTGGATTCTAATGATCTATGTGTAGTGTAACTTGTTAACTGCCGAGAACTGGATTTACGATTTAAAAACTGTACAGTGCAGAATCCTTCCCACTTATCTATAAACATCTGGGCCTGGCTGTATTAATAGAAACACCTTCAGTAGTTGTTACAGCTATGAGGAAGTCATTCCTGACTGGCCCTTCATTCCCCTCCACCCCACTGGGCAAAGCACCAGGGAAAAAAGGGGTTACAAGACCCAAACCTTAAAAATTTAATATAATACATTGTTTTGAATTATATCTCATAATTTCAAAATAATATTTCAATATTTGAAATGCATAATCTCAAAATTTCAATACAAGAAGAAATCTACATTAAAATCATAGATTGGTTGCACAAAGGAGAGTAACACCGCACTTTTAGCAGAAGAAAGGTACAGCATATTTTAGTTATAAGGCATGAGATGTATGAAATATGATTTGGCATCTTTTCAGTTCAATGGTGCTGGAATTTTACAGTAGTGTGCCCATGAACCTGCTCCCCTTACCTGTTAATAAGGTACAGCTGTCAGAGTGAAGGAGACAAGAGGGCTCCCAAAGTGGTTAACAGGTGGGTAGTTGGGTGGTAGGGTGCCACCCTCCAGATTGCGGCTTCTTGTAACACCAACCCCTAGAAACAGCACTGTTTTCCACTTCTCACCTGGCATTAAAAGAGAACTAAAGGCAAACCTTGATAGAAGCAGTTTTAGATTAGAAGCAGAAGGATAGCTTACCAATTAATTGTCCATCTCTTGATGGTGAAAATGTTCATATTTAATGGGAATACATTCACTTCCTGCTCCAGTTTGTTATATAAAAAAATAAAAGGACTAATATAACTAGCTCTCACTGGATTATTTAAATATTTCAAAAGTACAAATTAGAATATTATATTTTACAGATGTTGAAGGTCCCTTTACTGAAATACTCAGTGCCATAAAGTGAAATAGTATATTGCTTTAGCAGGCAAGACAATACAAATATATTTGAGGGCCATAAACTGAATTTACAGAGAATACAAAGAAAATAACTCTTTGACTATATTACTTCGACCTGTATAATATCCCTTAATGGACTTGCTAAGATGCTATATCTCGCTACAGCACAGAGCAGATGCCAATCAATTCCTTGCGTGTTATGCAAAAACACCATTAGCCGCTGGAGTTCTATTTTATTCTCTGATATTCTGCCTAGGTTGACCATATCCTCTGAGTAATTCTCCAATTCCCATATACCTGCTGCTACAAAGCAGGGCTCCAACCTCTTGAGAACATCAATAATATAAACCTATGGATTAAAATGTGCCAAGAGGTTAATTAGAGGTGAATTATTATAAATTTGAGCGAAGTAGATTTGCTAGGATTATGATTTCATTACGTATTTAAAGGTACAGCATGTCAGAAAGTGATTTCTGGTTTGGATTGAAATGCAAATTGCTTACACGATAAGGCCAGTAGCTTATTTCTAATTATTAGTAATGGCTTTTCTGCAACTTTTCTAAGATAATTCTCCACAGATTTTCATAGACAAAAGCTTCGCATAACAACCAACTAAATGTGGCCACAGATGTTACAGTATGAACATACATCTCACTAAGTAATTAGTGAGCATAATCAGACATTTTGAATATTGTCCAACAGCAGATCAGTCACTGGACAGAAGCTTGCATCCTGCTGTATATATCCTCCAATAACATTCATCAGTACATGAATGGCAGAATCACTTTCATTAGCTGCCAGAATGCCTATGTCTCTATGAAGCCAAAGCCTATAAATATCAAATACTAATTTACATGGTCTAAAGCACTGAAGTGAACCCAGCCTCGCTTACTTTAAATACTTAGAAAAAAAAAACAAAACAGTAAATTCATTCAGTGTCTTTTTAGTTTCTTATTATTGTCTCTTTAAACTGTAATTGAAATCTTATTTTTGAATTTCAAGCTGCGGATGGAAGCAGTGTTTTCATGTTTAGTGAGTGTGTCAGTGACATCATTAGTGGTGTCACCTGGGCAATGCAATGCCCACTCCTTTCTGATTGGTCAATGCACAGGTGTCATCCTTGAGGTAAAAGGGGGGGGGAGCACTAGGGGGCCAGGGGGAGGACTGGACCACTGGGATCAGGGTACAGCGACCCAGGACAGGATCCAAAAATGGGATTAAACTTTTATGCCTTCTGCTGTAAGGTTTTACTGGGAGTAGTTAGGGTGGAGTAGGAGGCAGGTCCACAGGGTCTTGGTGCAAGCAATACCTAGGACGTGGAGTCTAAGGAAAACCCCGGTCTTCACCATTGACCCCTGCAAGGGGATGTGGGCTTTGCTGCAGGGTAGCTGGGCAGCTGTCCACTGGTGGAACGGGAGACTCAAAAGGCGTAGTCGAGTACAATTCCAGAAGTCGAGGCAGGTGGCAAGGTCAAGGTACAGGCCAAAGGTCAGGGCAGGCAGAGTTCAGTTGAAGTCCAAAAACCATGCCAAGGTCACAAAACAGAACAAACAGGGAGCAAGCAGAGAGCCACAGAACTAACAGAAATGTACTATAATTGGGAACCAGAAGTAATATCTGACTGCCTTATAAAACAGTTTTGGCTGGAAACGCCGGAAATGACTCTATAGCAACGGAGCAGTGGCATATTTGTGTGACAGAAGCAAGACCATGCATTTTTGTGACCAAGACGGAAGTACCATCGTTTTCCCGCAACCACGATAGAACCACACACATGCATTGAGAGCACCAGTAAGTGACCTTCCTGACATCTACTTGGTACTGCATTTGTGAATATAAAATTAGAATACATGATTATTCCCGATGTTTGTGCATGAAACTGCTGTATCATGTTGATTTTCAGTGAATGTTATAAAAACAGGAAAAACAACTCAGATCTTAACATTCCAGTGCACGTCTCTTAGCAAAAAATTATGAACAACCAACACAACATATGTACAGAAATGAAGATTGCTTGTGACATCTCATAACGAGATACATTTGACCAGAAAAAGTATGTCTTCAAGGAAAACTAATGCGTAATTTCATTGCATTGCCAGCTGTTTGGTTGTCTTGCAAGTCCTGAGGATGCTGTTTAATGCTTTTGCGTTGTTTAGATTGTATTAAATCTGACACTAATGATCCTTAACAATAGGTACAAATAGACAGAAAGTACCTATTAATAACACTTACTCCATGTTATCTTTTTCAAAAGAACTTTTTTTATACAATTAACAAAATGAAAAATACATATTTGCCTAAATAAGAGATAATAAAGGCCATGTTTTCAATTATTATTTACTCCAACATACATTACTGTTCCCAAAACATTAAGGAAATTATTCCTTCAAGTTTAAATTCTCATTCTCAAATATATTTACAAAGTAATATAGTTTTAAAGGTAAGAAAAGACACAAGCCCATCCAGTTATGCCTATTATCCTGCTGAATCTGGATCATGTTGATGCAGAAGAAAGTAAAAATATTACATGAAGCAACAGATAATTATCTTTGCCTCTGGGAATAATTCCTCTTCGAATCTAAATATGACAATCAGAATAATTCCCTGAATCAAGTTGCCACCTCCAGTTATCTAGTACCTATAACTGGTAATGTTCTTACACTGAAGGAAAGCATCCAAACCCCTTTAGAACTCTTTAAAGGAACCGTCCAGCCCAATTAATAAAAAGTAATGAGTGTTGTAAATGCATAGTCATTTTTTTTCTAATATACTTAGTCAGTCTTTTATGTGAGCAAAGGAATTAATTGTGCCTCCTGTGTAGCAGTACACAGCACTTATGCGTTCTACCTAGTTGGTTGGATGCAGCATACTTTTGCCACTGACATAACGGAGTCTCAGGAAGGTCAAAATTAATAGTTAATGAATTACCATAGGCAGTTCCAATAGTTACAGCTAATGGTGTGCACTGTCATTAACAATAGCGCGTGGATACTGGGCATTAGAGAGACCAAATCCATACAAAAATAAAGTCATTATTTCAGCCCTTTCTTTAACAATTGCTTGTGCTGGGTTAACTACACCTTTACAAATTAAAAAGGTGAATGACAGTTTAAAGTTTCTGATTGGTTATTTAACATTATCCAGTCCTGTCAGTTAATTCCTTAACTCAACATTCCAAACTGAACTGAGAGGGAAGAAGCCTCAGTACCAAACTGGCCCTAAATTGTGAAGGATGGAAATAAATAAATAACTTAACACTTCAAAAAGCATTTAACTTTTAGTCAACAATATCAAAGAGACTGGCCAATAACTGTTGGTGACTAAACTGTTCCTTTAATGGAATTAACCATGATAACTTCTTCAAGCAGAGTATTCCATAACCTCACTGCTCTTACACTAAAGAACCCCTTTCCATATTGGTGCAGAAACTTTCTTTCCACTAAATGCCTCCTTGTTATATTTTCCAGTCTTGGTATGAATAGATTGAAGGAGAGATCTCTGTACTCACCCCTGATTTACTTATACATGGTTATAATAAGGTCATCTCTTCATTTTCTTTTTTCTAGACTAAACCCCAATTTTGATAATATTTCTTGATTGCTGTATATAATGTCAATTTGCCCATTGTGTATTGATGTCATTTGTAGCTTTCACTTTTTAGTGTATTCATGCCATGACAAAGGGAATTCCTGCAAAGTAATTACAGCGTACAGTAGCAAAGTCCTCAAAAATAAGCACATTTCTAGCGTAAAGTACAATAAATCTTCACACATATATTTTCATGGCAGACAACTCCTGAACCATATTGGCATTTAGAATTATCATTATTGAAGTTGAGTAAAGTTTCTCTAGAATAATACACAACTCCAAGAACCCTGCTATTTAAGTGATGTCTTGATTGAGAACAGGTGTGGCAATAATCAGGCCTGGGTGTGGCTAGAGAAATTGAACTCAGGTGTGAAAAACCACAGTTATAGTACGTTTTAACAAGGGGAGCAATCACTTTTTCATACAGGGCCATGATGGTTTGGATTTTTTTTCTCCTTTAATAATAAACACCTTCATTTAAAAATTGCATTTTGTGTTTACTTGTGTTGTCCTTGACTATTTTTTAAATTGGTTTGATGTTCCGAAATACTTAAGTGTGACAAACATGCAAAAAAACAGGAAATGAGGAAGGGGGCAAACACTTTTTCACACCACTGTACTGTATATACTAACACAATAAATGTTATTTTCTATATACATCTTATTTTTCTTCCTGGAGAAGCCTACTCAGGGTAGATTTTCAGTAACATTTACAGACCATTACATTGTTGCAACCTGCTTTGCAAAATAAAAGCAGTCATGCTAACAGCTTGTACAAATATACATTATGTGGAATATTTACTAGAGGAGGAAAATTATTTATCCAGTTTACTATTTTGTGGGGGGAGGTCTATTTACATAAAAGAAAAAGTCAATTTGAAAAACATCATTTAGTGAAGTGCCGGGTAGCATTGTGCCCAATCAATGAATGTAGTAAACCTAGAAATCCAGGAGGATCCAGCACTGCAGAGAAGTGCAGTGTAGATATCACAGCGGAAAGAGTGTTGGGTAGATCACTTCAGAGATTCTACTCAGGATACCAAATCTATACAACCCACTGGAGAGCATGCTGTGGTAACCATAAAAGGTACTGTAACTTTTATTGTGATTTTGATTAAGTAGTGAGATTGTGCTGCTGTTTGAAATACCGTTCTTTTATTAAGGACAACTGGTGGCGAATAAATTTATAGGCAGTTATTATGTGCACCACATCTGATCCATCAGTAATCTATCCCTCTGATCTCTAAGCAGGCATGTAGCCTGTGGTAAATTACTTCCAGGCTGGGTAACAGAAATGTAACCAGGAGAGGGAAAACAGTCCCCTTTAACTTCAATGTCAGATTAGAGATGGATGGATGGATGGATGGATGGATGCAAGAAATCGTATATCCGGCACTCCCACGGTTAAAAACATCAAATTTATTTAGAATCGATTAAAAAACAGGATTCATGGTGCAGGTTAAAAATCAAAGCATCAGTTAGCGCCTCCTGACGCGTTTCGCCTTCTCTTTTTTCTTCGGTTGGATGGATGGATGGATGGATGGATATAGATTTATAGATTTATAGATTTGTTTATAAGACAAATAAAACTGGGAGGCCTTATGAAGCATTATTGTATGTATGTACGTATAATTTTATTTATAAAGCGCCACAAATTGACGCAGCGCTGTATTGTTCACTATTTTGCAGAATACTTTATACAACCAATTTTATCTATCTCAACTCACTGTGCTTCTTGGAATCTGTGGAATCAAACCATATCTGGTCAAACTGGCAAAAGTAGCTATAGGATAAGATGGATCTGTTGGTCACAGTGTAGTCCTACCTATATGTTAAAGTAGAACTTTAATGTGTGTTTAGTAACCCATAATAGTCCTGTTTAAACCTTCTCATAACAGGATTATGTAGCACTCAGCTACAAGTGAAACACATTTAAGTGTGCATATGTATAGCAATGTTGCTATAATAAGCATGACAGAATGTGTTTACAATTATTCATGCCAATTTATTACCCATCATGATGTATCAACACCCATTTCAATCTGAAGAGATTTAGAGATCTATAGAATATGCTGCATGTTAATAATTACATTTATAAAGGAAATATTAAGAACATTTAAATAAATTCAGCATGAACACCTGCAGTTAATGCTTACGTTTTAATTTGTATTAAATAGACATTGTTAATAAATTGTATTATTTTTATGTTAACTTAAATTTGGAATGTAAGAACAAGTGATTTTTTTTTAGTAGCAAATATTCTACTAGAACAAGACGTTTGAAGCTTTCTGAGGAGAACCGGTATACTACAGGATGGAAAAATTCATTAAAATGCAGAAATTAATCACTATACCAAGAATTATGCCAGTCAGGGTAGATCCTGTTAGAGGGCATACTTGCTATGTGTCATGTACCAACAATGGGCAGTGTGGTGGCTATGAGCAGTGCGGTGGCTATGGGCAGTGGTATTTTTGGTGCTACCGGTCCTTTAAGAAAATTTAGTTAGTGTTTTTTTCCTGTGAAGAGATTTTTAATAATAATCCCTCTCAACATCCCAAGAAAATGAGCATATCTGCTACAATCATTATGTAAACAACTTTAATTTTGGAGATGCTCTGCACATTTCAGTCTTGATGCTTTTTAGAGAGAAAGCCCCTACCCTTTCGCTTGATAAAACGAAGACTTCCACTTCAGAATAGGCACGGCTGGGAACTATGGCTCTTACATCTCAAATATATTGCCTAGTACAGGCAAGTAATTGTGGTTTCAGGTTTCATGATAATCTGAGAAATGAATTGTCTGTATGATATAGACTGGGGAACATTACTGCAATTTATGTGCTCATATTACAAATATGAATGTAGATAAGTCCCAGAAATGGGGCTTTAATATGTAAGCTAGCATTTCCCAAAAGCCTTTGTATGTCAGAAGATGCTAGAATTCATAGCCCAACAACAGCAATTTTTAAGTGGCAGATTTTAAGGAAAACTATCAACAGAAAACTGCTATTTACATTGATATGGCAGTTATTCTAATGTAGTACTTATATTTAAAAAAATCCTTTATATTTTTTTTTTATTGCTTTGATTTGTTCATCTTGCTGCTAGCTGTAGCCACCTTTTCCAAACTGGTCTTTATTGACTACTTTATAAATATCTGTTTTTTTAAGTGCAAAGCCACACTATGCAGTTTGGAAAACACAGTTTTTCACGTTTGCCAAAATCCATAAAGCCATCTGCTTTCAGCCTTTAGAGGAACTTACTCAAACTTCTACCTATGACTGTTTCCACTTCTGTGTCAGACTGGAGTGTTGGGACCCACCAGGAAACAAGACAAGGGTCCACCAGGAAACAAGACACCAGGGACCCACCAGGAAACAAGACACCAGGGGTCCACTAATCAAAATATTTTATTCTTGGTTCTCCATTTCCCTTTTCACTACCTATGATTTGTTTCAAAACTCCTGTCTCCTAACCCTTTTCTGCTTTACAGTACCCTCAGGAACTTGCCACAATGGTACATTTTCATTTAAGGAGGCCCACCAGATTTAGCTATGTCCTAGTGGGTCAGTGTAACACTTAAAAGTGAGAAAATATATTTTCTTGTAGCCAAATGGCTGCTGACTGAAGTAAGGCAGGTGCTGGAGGTACATTAAAGAGGTGAATGGAGGCTCTCCAGAGGCTGTCCACAAAGGGTTTTATGCATTCTGACACACACTGCATCCACAAGTAGGAAAATGCATACTATGGCTTTGCCCTAAAGTTCTATAAAAAAAATTAATATACATGGCATGAACTTGTTTACTTAGCAGAGAAAAGATGGCTGCAACTATGAAAGAGGATAAACAAAGCAATACAAATGAGAAATTTAAGCTGACAGATAACATTTTTATACAAGTATGATATAGAAATACATTCTGAACAACAGGGATTTTTATTTTTCTGGTGTTATTGGTAATTTAACATCCCTGATATAGATGATAATAGTCCTTCTGTGATGGTCGGCGTTGCCGCCATCGCTTACCTGGCAGGAGGACTCAGGCGCACTGTTCTTAGGCGCATGAGTCGCGCCTGCCAGGCATCTAGGCATTGTCGGCAGCGTGCATGCTGCCGGTGCGCTTCCATGACACATACGTGTCGGGAGCGCTCCCGCTGCATCAGGAAGCAGCGGGAGATTTAGGGGGGAATTCCCCAAGCTTCAAAGTGAGGCGAACACTACGCGCCTCACTTCGGAGCTTGGTGAATTCCCCCCTTAAAAGCTGGACAGCTTGGGTACTCGGTGCCTAAGCTTCCAGCTAGATTGGTCTCCAAAGTGTTCCTGCCATTTCATCTACATTTATTCTGTGTGCCTGCATGTGCCTGCTCTCTAGGCTAACAGTACAGTTTATTCTGTGTGCCTGCATGTGCCTGCATACCTG
>WMED01023782.1:0-11376 GCA_019650415.1 Pipa parva
TTTCTGGTTTTGAGGTTTGTATAAATAATTAGAGTTGTAATTATACTAGAGAGTTTACATTCCTCACAGTATATCTATCCCTCTCCAGGGACTATCTCCCAACTGTGCACCAAGACTATAACTGTTGTTCTTACCTTTTACATTGTCTGTGTGTTTGCTTACTGATAATAGAGCTAACAGAGATCACTGGGTAGATAAGTTACTGCCCTGACTACTGAAGACCTGTAGGAAGATATCCTACTGTTGGTGAAATGGCATTACAGCATTTTCTCTGATCTCCATCCAAGCTAACCCTGGTAAACGGTCAACTGTGAACAGTTTTATTTTAATGTCTTTGTACTATTTTACAATACAGGCCACTTTGAGTTACAATCAGATGTTAGTGAGAGGACTTCAATGACTCACTAGAGATGAAGAACCACATGAAGCATGGAATAAACTCAGTGTAAACATCCTGAGAATGAGTAAGAGAAACCAGACGTCTTTGACAGAATTTGTCATTATGGGGTTTGAAGGACACCTAGTCATTAAAGTCTTCATTCCCCTTGTTCTTTGTGTTCTTTACATTGTTTCCTTAGGAGGAAATTCTCTCATCATTGTGTTAGTGTCAGTTAATCATCGCCTTCATTCCCCCATGTACATTTTTCTTCTCCACTTGTCTGTAATCGATATTATTGTTACTTCTAATGTGGTCCCTAACATACTCAATTGTAGTTTACAGCAAATAGGTGTGATATCCTATTCTGGTTGCCTCACTCAACTTTTCTTCTTTGGGATGACAGCAGATGCTGAAAGTCTTCTCCTCATGGTGATGTCCTACGACAGATACCTCGCCATCTGTAAGCCATTGCGTTACAACTCCATCATGGACTCTAAATGTCAGTTTCTACTGGTTACCTGCTGTTGGCTTGTATCATTTACTATTGCTTTTATGGTTATTTACCAGATATTGAAATTAAACTTTTGTGGTCCTAACATTATTAACCATTTCTTTTGTGACCTGGATCCACTTTTGGACCTCTCCTGCTCAGATACCTTTGTGGTTGACATTGAAATTCTAGTAGCTGGAATACCTGTCACTGTCTTCGCCTTTGTGTTTATTGTTGTAACATATGTTTGTATTTTCCACTCAATATATGGGAGTCCTATAACTACAGGGAGACAGAAAGCATTTTCTACCTGTAGTTCCCACCTCATAGTTGTGTGTATTTACTACGGGACACTGATTACTAATTATATAATCCCAATGAGTGGACAGACTATCATTTTAACAAAATACATATCTCTTCTCTACACGGTGATGACCCCTTTGTTAAATCCTATTATATACACACTAAGGAACAAGGAAATTAGAGTCACTTTAAATTATTTTTTTCTAAGGTCATTTCATCAGTTTAAAATGAAATGATTGCTCCACTTGTTACATTTCTAAATGATAACATAATAAAATAAGTCTTACCAGACAATTTCAGTGTTTGTTATGTAAAATATTTCAGAATTTGGTCAACTCAACAATCAGGGATATTAAAATCAAACACACACCATGTTGTAGATGTGATCATCAACCTGTCGTCACTGCAGCTAGCACCACAAATAGAATTCTTTAATGCTTTATAACAAATCTGGAACTGATTTAGTTAAAGGTCAATGAGTTAATAACTGAAGAACATGTAACATGGGGCAGATTTTCAAGAACCCAGTTACAATGAACAGAAATCTCAATATCCCAATTTGGAATTGTAGGGATGTATATACAAGTGCTGACACAGTTACAATTTAGGATTGAATGTTGGGTTTTGCATCCCCAGGGGTTGATATGACAGTGCCTCCCCCCCCCCCTTAGTTTTGCTGTTGACTGCCCAATAACTACTTTTAGCAGGCATGACTGCTTAGGAAATAATATGCTTGTAGCAAGGAGAAAAAAAAACACAAATGCTGCTACAAGAAGAATAAAATAATTTAAATAACCTGAACTATGAAAAAACATTGGAGCAACTTGCAACTTAATACGTAATTTACCAGCGGTCAGCAAACCGCGGCTCACGAGCCACATTTGGCTCTTTAGCTGCGTTGTGCGACTCTGAAGTAGGAGAACTCCCACCTGACCATGGCCTTTGACGTCTCTTGTGATGGGACGTCAAAGGTCATGTGATTGGGAACGTAGGCACTCGTCCCTCTTCGTGGCTCTGGACACTTTTTCAACGGTGGAGGAGGGAGTGAAATGGCTCCCTCCTCTACAAAGATTGCCAATCCCTGGTCAAGACAAAGCATTTAAGCACATTTTAAATAAGTTCTTCTTAAAACTTCCTTTCTTCCCTGCTCGTTGGGTGTTTTTACCTTAGATCATTTGTTTATACTTGCTGGTGGAACCATGGACTTTTGAGATTTTCAATCTATGACATAACATGCCCTTCCTGATGATATATGAGGTAATGTGTTATGCGAAAGGAAGCATTCAAATGCAGAAACTTTATTGGTCAAATTAATGCAGCAGTGAAGACCAAACCAGAGAGTGTCCAGTGGGGAACCCACCTTAGAAGGAGATACTTATCTAGCTCATATAATAAGATGCCTTTATCCTTACAAAATGGTATAGTCCATGGATCATGTTGGGCACGAGTAGGCAAGCGCATATTATTGAACATCCTAAAAACTGAAGAATTACCTTTTGGGATCTAATCGGAATATGCTAAACTAAATGTTACAAAAATAAATATGTCAGTGATTGATTTAGTAATGTAGTTTAGTCAATGGACTAGGGAAGATATTTTTTTCCCTTTAAAGTTTAATTTTGCTGCTTAAGAGTTTCTTCTCTATTTACTTTAATTTCCTTTGGATCAGTATGAAGATCAGCTTACAATGGTGGAACTTAACATACTCCTAATAAAAGCTGAATACCAGAAATGAACACCACACCAGACACCATAATAAACACCATTATTAATTAAAATTCAGTCAGGTTAAGATAGCCAAGACAAGAGGGATAAGGCCTTATTTGGCAAGAGAAACACACCAACTGTATGTGCTAATATTAGCCTTGTACAGAAGCTAATGTCTAGAAGAACTCACTCCATACTCCCACTAGTAGGTTGAAGTGATAGAAGGTAATGTGAACCAGCTTTCAGAGACAGGCCACGGAATGATGCCCAAGATAAAGGAGCCAAAGAGCTTCTGCAACTAGAAATTGGTTAGCCTAGAAACAGAACATTGACTTTGAAGACAGAATAAAAACAATGAGATCATCTAATCTGCCCATTGCAATGGCTAGTTTTAAAATTGTCTTGCATCTATCTTATGCATGGGTAAATACTTTTACTGTATTAGTCCCTAAAAATAGTTTGTTCTTATAGAACCTTTACTATGAGCAACATATGGTTATTGGAGGGGTGAAACCTGTTTGGAGAAATCAGAACCACCTTTCTTCCTATGAGATAGAACAGAAAACTCAATGGGAATGTATTATTCCATCAGATACTGTGAAGTTTAACTAGAAAAGTGAAGATGCTAGAAGATTAAGGATCTCTTTTGTAGGCTGCCATCTGTTGATTACTCAAGGTATTAAAGACACAAAGTTCTGTTTGTTATTATAATCTTCACTGGCCTATAGAAACACTTCTTCACTTTAAATAACCTTGTTCCTACAAGGGTTTTGATACTGGATTTTCTAATTGCCTTCCACTGGAATAATGTCTTCATAGATGCCTCTGGTGGTACATGGTGTATTCAAGCTGGAACCTTAGAAAGCCATGTGCTACTCGGGTAAAAGTAACCTGGTCTGTCCTCCTTTTATATTTACTCTCTAGATGAAGCCGAAATGATTTTTAAGTAACAGACATTCATGAGTGAAAGCTTCACGTAGTATATATTACAGGCAGGGGACTGGGAAACAGACAAAAAGGAATGGGAACATTGTAACTCCTACTAGTTTCATTTTCAACAAGTTTGGAAATGTTTTTGATGTTCTGAGTTTGTTAAGATTTGGCTGGTTGACAATCTGGTTCATGATCCAGCCCAGATATTTCCAAAAATTGTATTGGGGAAGAAAGAGATGAATAAGATAAACAACAAATTTGTCAAAACCTTCATGTAAAGTACAATTAAAAATTCTAGTGCACAAAAACCTTAACACTAAAATTGTCCTGTAGTTGCGCGATTTCGTCATAATTACACACTTCGTCAATTCGACAGATTCAGAAAAGATTGCTTAAAATGTTCTATTATTTATAAAATTGCGGGAAAAAGTCACCGTTAAAAAAGACGCATCAAAAAAAGCTTCAGGTCAAAATTCATGGCGATAAAAGTCAAAAAAATATGTGCCAGATTGAGAGTGGTGAAAACCCATTATTTCCAATGGGACATGGTTGCCCAATTTTTTCTAAAAGTCTGAAAAAAGTCGCCAATATCAAAAATAGAGTCAATCGAACAAACACTCCGATGAAATCAATGTATAATGTGCTAATTGTAACGCTGAGATTTATTCTGATATCGATCTTTTCCTTTAGGAAAAAATTTTAGTTACTGCCGCTTCATAAATTGGTGGCAGTCTGGGCATATTTCCCGTACATGTATTATCTAAAGCACCATAAAAAAACATTGGCACTGGGCAAGGTCTGTTTAACAGCATGGCTTCTATCAGTCAAGATAAATACAGACAGAGATCAATAAAATGTATGAATTTAACTTCAGAGATAACATTTTTACAAGCGCTGTATTTAAAGAACTGCCATGCCAAATCCGAACGGGAACTTTTTGGTGTGTCTGGTCCTTTAATAAGAATTAAAACATTTCTTTTATCGTTAGGTTATATAAATCCATACGGCAGTTCAGAAATCCATTAAGATCACTGTAGGCTCTACTAAATTACTAATATATAATTATATTGTTAACAAATCATGGAACTACCAGATATAGGGCCTTATTGTCTAAAGGCCTAATAGTCGCATAGAGCTGTGAATTCCCTTCCCTTCACATTTCCCCCGTGTTCTCTTATATTATATTTATTAAATATAATATTTAATAAATCAAACACTGAAATTTAAATCCTATTTTTAGAAAATATAATTATATGTTTAACAAGAAATGAATTCCCCTGGCGTCTGTGTGTAGCACTTGAAATACCCAACGCTCACTATATGTAAATCACATGAACCCACTAATTAGCTGTTTGTCTCAGCTATAACTAAGTAAGAAGATTAATATCTGCCGGATTCTTGTAATGAAAGTTTTTCATGGAAAATCTTATCGGACACATTCCAAAAAGATCCTTGTAAGCCCATTATCATCACCAATACTTGTGGCTTTTTAATCAAAAGAAATCTAACTTATTGGGGAGAATTCCTAATATTTCTATATTCAAATGAGAGACTAAAGAATGCACTGGCCAACAATATACAGTATGTTCTATTTTTGTGCATTTTCAGAAAATTCTGAATCAGATGAATTTTACAGAGCCTTATCGACTAAAGGGTGAATTCACCTGTCAAATTCATTTCACTACAATTCGAGTCACGTCTCCAAAATAGACGCAAATTCACTTGTCAGGATTGACTATGTGGAGAACACACTTGTCGAGCAGACGGACATCGGCAATCACTGTCAGATGTGTAGTGAGGAGTAGTCAGTCAGATAGAAGTAGGATGAGAAGTCATGCGGAGTGGGGTGAATAAGACAAGTGAAGGGCAGTGATGTCAGTCTCACCATATCCCACTAACTGTATTCTGTGAATATTCTATTTCTATGTCACCTTGTCCCTAAAATGATGCAAAGTGGTCTGTAAGATTGCGACCATTGCAGATGCCAGAATTGGTTGTGAATTCACTGCTTTGCATAAAGTCAAAAAGTGCACATGGGGAAGAGGTGAAAAGATGTGAATACATAGTTCTATGTCACTAGCTGGACTTTAGTCTCTTTTGTACATATGGTTTAATAGGAATAAAGTCTTCCCAAAAACAAGTAAATCCTGCTAGTCAATAAGCTGTTGAGATTCCCATTATTAAATACAGTATTATTTAACTAGTGAACTTGAACAGTAAATTACTTTCACATGTCATAAAAATGTACGCTGGACAATGTCCTGTAAAAACGCCTTCTCTAAATTGCGGTGTCTATAGCAATTTTAGATAAGTGCCTTATTATTAAGAACTGAAAACATTAAATATGTCTTTCATTACAGGTAAAATATTTAAGAATCCCCATATTTATTTGGTGGTTGGGTTACATACGTTGTATGGAGGTTTATTACGCCGTAAGATCATTGTAAATATGACCAGATATATCTATTACACAACAAGATATAATTTCCCAATGCTGTGGAGATTTCTCTATTTCTAAACTTTGAACTTGTAAAATTATTTATATTTTAGCAAATGTATTTGACAGTCTCCAAAGTCTTGTTTATTTTATCAAACAAGGTTAACCTTCAAGCGGTATATGATAAATCCCACAAATCATGACTATATATGAAGGGGTCAGCTAAAAATATGCATAAAATTCAACACTGTGTTTCAGGAACGTGTACATACAGTATATATCAGTGTGTGCCGGATGTAAATACTGCTTAATCATGAAAGATTTAGGGGGTTTGGGCAGTGTGTGGGGTATTTATGATAAAGTGATATTTTCATATATATTTTTCCCTTATTTACAGGTACCATATACTTTGAAATTTATACTAATTTATGATGAAAGTTGAATGGTCCCAGCTGGTAGGTGGACTTGTGCTAGATGTAGATGGCAAATACTTCAGAGGAAATGGTCTTAATATGTCAATAGCTTCTAGAAAAACCCCTGCCAATTTATTTGATATCAACATCGGAGCAAGACATTGACATGGATATTCGAGAGTTACCGATTAAAGATAACTTTGGAGAAACGATTCCTTTTGAGTGAAAGAGAAAGGATTCGATTTTTTCGAGTAAAAAAAAAAAACCTTGTTTTGGTGGTTGGCGCTAAGATCAATCATTTCATTCCAAAAGTAAACTCTAGTACAAATTATATATTTAGAGCTAAAACTAAACTTTTTCTGCTCAAATAAAGTTGTCGAAATCTCAGCAAGGAGATCAGGTCCTTATGAAAGCATGAGTAGTGGAAATGATTAACCAAAACCAGACAATTTTCACACAAATTGTGATGATCGGATTTGAAGGACCTCGTAGCACTAAAATCTTCATATTTTTTGTAATGTTAATTTTTTACTTGTTGACTTTGGTGGGGAATTCTCTAATCATTGTGTTGGTATCACTTAGCCATCACCTTCATTCTCCAATGTACTTTTTTCTTTGTTGCTTGTCTATAACAGACTTAATTATTACTTCCAATGTTGTTCCTAATTTGCTGTATGTTACATTACAGCGCAGAGGTTCAATATCATTTTCGTACTGTCTTATCCAGTTATTTTTCTTCGGCATGTCAGTGGCTGCAGAGTGCCTTCTCCTTACTGTCATGTCCTATGATCGATACCTTGCCATCTGTTTCCCTCTACATTACACGTCAATTATGAGTTTCAAACTTCAGATCAAGTTGGTTACTGGTTGTTGGGTTATAGGGTTTACTTTAGCAGTCAATGTAGTTTGGCATGTATTGGGATTAAAGTTTTGTGGTCCTACCACCATCAATCAGTTCTTCTGTGACCTTGATCCTCTTTTGGACCTCTCATGTTCAGACACTTCTGTAATAGACATTGAACTTATTGTGGCTGGAATCCCAATTATACTCTTTGCATGCGTGTTCATTATTGCTACCTATGTTCAGATATTTAAAACCATCTTTGGGATTCGTATCATCATGGGAAAGGAAAAAGCTTTGTCCACCTGCACTTCCCACCTGATTGTCGTTAGCACTTACTATGGGACACTAGCTGCAAATTATATAATTCCACGAAATGATCAAACTATACTTATTGCCAAATACATATCTCTTTTGTACACTGTGATGACACCCTTGTTGAATCCAATCATATACACATTGAGAAATCAGGAAATCAGATCTGCTTTAAATTCTTATATATAACGTAGAATTTGGTGATCAAACCACATAGAACTGGACCTCAAAGGAGCAGCTAAGTCCTATATTAAACTCGGAAAAGCTGTTTTTGCTTTTCTGAGTTTAATTGAGAGAACACCCTGAAGTTTCACGCGGTAAGTATTGCGATATTTGCATCGATCGATACTTGCCGTGAGAAACTTTTTCTATTGAATTTATCCATGAAAAGGGTAGCCATACTGTATAGCCACCTTTCCATGGATATATTAAAAAGAAAAAATTTCGCACGGCAAGAATCAATGGAAGAAAATCTTGAGATACTTACCGTGAGAAACTTCAGGGTTTTCTCGTGATTATGAAACTCTGAAAAGCGAAAACAAGCTTTTCCGAGTTTAATAAATTTCACACAAGTGTCAGAAAAAAAGTGGTTTTCTATTTTTATTTCATTATTTATTCTGCTAATACTGTTGGCAAAAATGTCCTTTACATCGACATTAGGTAAATATATGTTTATTAGGGAGTTTCTTGTGCAAGCTTATTTATTCTTTTACTCTAATTTGTGATGACCGATGATCATCATTTTAACTGGGTGATCTGTTCTCTGAAGGTTATTTTAGAATACAGTGGGGCAATGGATGATTTTATTAGATTGTTGTACCTTCACCACCCCCTTAGCTATGGTCTTGGGGTCATATTTCACCTTGGGAAAAATAATATATTTTTCCCTACTCCCAAAGAGGCATGAGCAGAAGTCCCCAGCTTCTGGAAGGATGGAGCTATGGGGACCAATCTGGCTCCCAAACACATGAAAAAAGGTAGATAAAGGGGAAAGACTAAACAATCAACTGGGTGGATTTATCCATTACCCTACCACATATAGCTGGTTGATTTTCTGTAACTAGTTGTGTTGTTAGACATAAAATCAGTCCCTCCATTACAAACTGGTAAAAATCTTAGTAACTCTAGACAAAATAGATTTATTTGCCTCTATAATCAACCTTGGGAAGACCAGTTCTACAAGTAGATGATCTGAGCTAACAGAATAGTAAGATAGATTGTAGCTTACTTAAGCGATGACCAGATCAGGTACACCAGCATTTCTCTGGCCTCCAAATTCTTGTTTCTAGACCTTTCTCATTAAGAGCAAAATTTATTAAAGTTGAAAATGATTTTTTTTTACTTTTTCACCCGGTTTCTAGGCAAAAACGCCCGTTTCTTGCCACAAAACGGGCAAAAAATAGAAAATTATGTTTTTGACCATTTCCCCCCCAATTTTCAGCCATATTTTGAAGTGAAAATGACCTAAAATGGGTGAAAAGGAGGCAAAAAGGTTGAAAACATAAATTTTGGTCTTCTGTCCCCCTTTCCACCCATTTTTTGCCCGTTTTTACCAAACATTTTCAAATTCATGAATCTGGCCCAATACATTTTTAGTTTAAGGGATTGAAAGTGTTGTAAGACTATTTTAACCTCTCTTGACATGTACATGCATCCACTTGTTAGGATTCATCCACAGCTCACTAAGTCACTCCAGTAATCTACAAAGTAGATTAATACTCGTACCTTTTACTTTATAAATGACGGGCACCAGAGATTCTTCCTAATAACAGGAACTGTTTATTTACATATATACACACAATGAAAGCTTCTTACAATTACTTCTCAGAGGTAGAACTTATTCAGTACATTTCAGTACATGACTCATATAGTACTTCGGAGTATTGTTAACCCCTCTTGAATATACTTGGATTTTCTCATTATCCGGGTGAGGAGTAACTTCTCTCTCCAAGCGTCTAAGGAACCCAGCAACCTTTAGCTGTCTGCAGGGATACTCCACCCAGCTCAATGGAGGCCCTAAGACAAAGACCTCCCTACTTGGTGAACACTGACTTATATCAGTTCTGGAGGGCAGAACTCCTAGCTATAACCATATATGTATAACACCCCTAGTGCAACTATTCTCTATTGCCACTTGATGGGGCTATACCACAATTTGAAACATAAGATTTATTGCTAAAGCTATAAATACATATTTAATATAAGGAAATGGATTAATACAATTTACAGTGTTACACCCCTTTAAAGGGTAGTAACAGATGTGCATTTCTCCCTAAGAGAGAAGTATTTTTGATATTTATCTTGCGCCAACACATTTCAACTGGCTGGAATTGTGAATTTGTATATCAAGTGATTTTGTGATCTCATTTTTCTTTTTGTGTTTGTATTTTTATAAATAATTGTGTCATCTGAATTATTTTTGAATCTGTCAAGGTCACTTGTTGAAACTATGTCATCTTTTCAGCCTCATTATGGTATCTCTTTATTTTACATGTTTCCGGAATTATGTGCGTTCGAGATCAATCGGACTACCTAGTATGTGTGCGGATACACATAAGGGTACAGTGGACAAGCAAATATGAAAACTAAAAAAAAAAAAAAGTGTCCATCTTGTAGATTTCAGTCAAAACAGCTAATTATCTTTAAAGGGTATGAAAAGTTTGGAAAAAACTTTATATCTGACATGTATATATATAGAAAGCCAACTTAAACATTAAAATGTAAAAAGGATTTTGGGATCAGTAGTGCTTGCCTCTTGTTTAAACAGCCCTGATCCCCAAGCCATTCTGTGTACAGACTCTTCCTGTATAGTGCTGATAAGCTCCACCCCCGAGTATCATCGTAGTACTATTCAGAGAGTATAGAATCCCTTTCCCTTCTCCTTTTATAATGTCTATCCCTAACCCTGAGCATGCACAGATAAAAGCTGTTCCACTGTCTGCACTTGACTGTGGAGAGAGGAAATCTGGGAAAGGAAGGAGCGTGGTTACACACAGCAGGAAACTCATGGAGAGTGGAAGTTGGAGAAAGGAAGGGGTGTGGCTACACATAGCAGGGAACTCATGGAGAGGAAGGCAAAGAAAGGAGGGGGTGTGGCAACACACAGCAGGGAACTGGTTGAGATCGAGAAGTCAGTTACAGTGGAATATTGAGCCCTGCTGAATTAAGAGGTGAGTCAGGAGTTTCTTAATCGCTATTTTGCTTGACAATGGGTAAATGGGGTTTTGTTTATAGACATTGTTTACATACCCTTTAAAATACCATAATAACTATATATTTTCTGACACACCCACAGCTTTCCAAGTTTGTCACGCTTGATGTTGCTGGTGCGCTAAACATTGTGGAATTCAGTGCTTTCGGATATATATATATATATATATATATATATATATATATATATATATATATACATATACATACACATACATATATATACACATACATACATACATGCATAAAAGCAAAAGTAGAGTCAAAACAACATTTTAAACATCAAAAACCCCAAATAATCTCCAAATTGGGTGTCGCGCTTTACGATGTGAAACCTTAGGTCAATGA
>WMED01023784.1:0-11376 GCA_019650415.1 Pipa parva
CTAACCCACACTTACCTGCAGAGCTGTGCAGCCACGTGCTTCCGGCTGCCTAATGGCAGCCGGGGAGGAGGAAGTTTGACCGGGAGTACTAATGATGTGTACTCGCGGTCTCCTATTGGCTCATGTGACCGATCGGGTCACATGAGCCTTCCCCTAACCACCGAGAGAGTCGCATACGTCTCTCTCCTTGGTTATTCATGCGTTCCATGGGTGAAAAAACGCCTGGTGGAACGCTGAAACTCATGCCCTATGTACCCCGTACTTTTCACGGGGTTGGTAGTTAATGACATCCGAGATGACCCCGGGAAAAGTACGGGGTACGTAGGGAAAGGGTTAACAGAGATTTATGTTATTATGCTTTATTCAGACCGTTTTTTCGCAAGTATAGAAAAATGTTTTGACTTTAAATGTACTTCCCCAAAATGTTTTCTTTTTTCAGTCTAAAACACATTTGACTTAAAGGGACACTCCGGCCAAATTGAAAAAAATGCATGTTAGTATATACTAATTAATAACTTTTTATTAAATGCATTTTATTTTCAATTTTGGTCCTAAAATCAATTTTCTTACCTGTATAGAAGTGCTATCCAGCACATCCTTGTTTGGGAGTCCATCTTCTTTCTGTGTCTCCGACTCTACCATGTCCTGTTGATTCAGATCTGTTTATCCGCATTCTCCTCTTCTGCCGCTCTCCATGTGAAGCCCCACACCTGCATTTCCTAATAGTCATATGAGAGAGCATGACATCATCAACACAAAAACCCAACTCAGAGACAGGAAACTTATTCAAGTTATACAAACTCATATAAAACCATCAAGGGGGCTATATTTGTTAGATCTCAGTCCACAAGCAGGGTGGTCAGTGAGCATGGACTCCTGCATAATGACTATGGGTAAAACCATGCCTGTAAGAATACAGTGTGTGTATCAGGCAACAAGGATAGCCTGTATCTTATGATAGATAATATGATTGCTAAAACAGCGTCTATAGTCTAACTACAGCCTAGAGAATGTAGCACTAGAGTATATTATCCAAATTAAGCAGGGAGGTCAAGTATTCCTACACCTGAGTATAGCTCGTTTCATAGGTAATAAGCATCTACTAATTAAATATCTGGCAATGGATACTTGGTAACTGCTAACAATAGTACTACACTTCATAGAGTAAACTTGTCCCCTGTGATGTATATTACATGTTCTTGTCCTTCAAAATCTAGCCCTCTCACTTGCATTATACCAATAATATAATTTTGACAGGTATTATTTCTATTTAGAATTTCCAGTACACATAATACACAATCCCCTCTGTGGTTAAAACATTTTAATAAGTCCCTGAGCTGACAAAATTGCTCATACAGAATTATACATAAAAGAAGGAGACAAAACAATTTAATAGACACTAAACCTCTATGAAAACATACAAATAAAGCATGAGCGGACAAAAATTGAATAATTGGAAGACCAACACCAAACGATAAAATATAAAGAAATGTACAGTTGTATGTTTTAGCTGCACAATACTGAGATACAGTGTATAACTGTGGTAATGCCCGTCTTCTCAATTTGCCTGTACTGGAGTTCTTTTACTGTCTATTTCATAGAAAAATCACATTCAGCCTTTCAGGAATCTGATTTATTTACATACCTATATCTATGTGCCTTTTGGAATCCTATGCAAAGTTAAATGTATTTTGCAATAAATTCCTTTGGTGCAGCTAAAGTGTAGTTATTGGAATTACATATTTTTCTTTCCTTCTTATTTTTTTATGATTAATGCAGCTTAATGAAATCTTCCTCCTCTATGCAGATTGCATGTTTAAATTGTCTTGCAACATGCAGTCACTTGGTTTCTAACCATTTTGACTTCCCACTCTGTTTCACAATTTTTAATCTGGATTAAGGGTTCTTATTGATTAAATGCCAAATTGTGGCGTACAGCTCTGAATTTTCATTTGATCACCACTTCCCCAAGTTCACTTATCGATCAAACTCTGCATTGTAGCAAAGACACGTCTAATTTGGGCATTTACAATAGTCGTGATCTTAAGGAGCACTTTGTATCACTTTTGCATGTCCGTTCATAAATACTCCGACTATTGACCAAGTGGTGGAGTCTGTCGCAGGTGTGAATTTGGCAAAGTGTGGTGATCTGAATTCACCAGTTTGACTTTACCACATCAGTGGCGAATTGGGGGGTTGATGGCAGGGCTCCAGTGTGTCATAAGGCAACTACTCATTCAAAAGTAACAATGGCGATTGCAACTAAATTTGCCTACTACTTAACATGAGCTAAGGACAAGGTGACATAGAAAAAGATGGATTATTCACTTATATACAGTTAGTGTGATATGGTGAAGATGAAGATAACACCACTGCCCTTCACTGGAGGAATTCACATCACTCCACAAAACTTCGCATCCTACTTCTATTCAGTGTAAGAAAATTACAATTTATAGGTAGTAGATAACTGAAGGTGGGATATTGATCCAGGGAATTAATTCTAATTGCCATATTTGCAGTCGGGAAATAATTTTTTCCCTAATATGAGGATATTGGCTTTTGCCTAATGTTTTTTTTTAGCTTCCTTTGGATCAACATTGCAGGTAAATAGGCTGAAATGGATGGACTTGTGTCTTTTTTAGCCTTATAAACTATGTCTTCAACTGACTTCGACACACTATGCATGTGACTGCGTCTGTAGCAGTCCGCCTGTTCAACAAATCTATCCACAGCTTGATCAATAAGGAGAAGGGAATTTGCAACTATTTTGGTGATGCAAATTGAATTGTAGGCAGGTGAATTCAACTGGTAAATGTATCCTTTAATTAATAAGGCCCTAAGATCCCAGTGCTAACATGAAATCACTCCTAAATAAATTTGAAAAGCCTCTACTCATTCTGCTATTACCTGATCCTTGATCATAACACCTCAAATATCCCACATCTTTACAAACTTAGTAAATCCTTCTGCACACCATGTATCAACAATCAAATCACTTTATTGTAGTGCAATAAACATTATGTGTTATTTCTCTGTGACATTGAACAAACATGCAAAATAGCAAAGGGCACACATACTTTACCAGATTTGCATTCACGTGTTCTATGGCAACATCATGATCGAACAACACAAAGATTGAGGGGATTATTCTCTAAAGTCCAAATTAGACTGTCGAATTCTCAAACATTAGATTCTCGTAGCAAATTGGCGACCATGACAATTCTCCCATTGTACATTTTTTTACATTGCAAAGCAATTTTAAAGTTGTGACTGCAACAATATTTCCATATTAAATTCACAACTGCGACAATATTCTCATTATAAAGACACAACTGCGACAGTCGCAGTCTATTGCGACTGTCTTTAGCTGACAAATTCACACCATTACGCAACAATTCGGACTTTAGAAAATAACCCCATGAGGGACAGAGCCCTTCTTTAGGTAACCACATGTCTGTTGTCCTGCACCTCTACCTTTCCCCATTCCACAATTCCATTGCATTGATATTTGACTTGATTTCAATATAATTCCAACTGCAATTTGTGATCTCGCCTAATTGTAACCTTATTCTCTACAGTTATTTACAGACCTTTGTCAGCTGTACACTTCTCCCATGTCCAGACTATCATTGAAAACTAAACTCAACAAAGAAGCTTATCACAATCACTTATTGGTTCTGTCATTTCTTTCCTTGCCTCTTCCATTATACATATGTCCCTGATAAATTTCTTACAGATACAACTCAACTTCTACCCCCCAAATGCACTATAACACTAGTAAAGCACTTCATACTTCTTGAGAGTTCACATGGGAATTCTGTACACCTTATATAATTATTTAAAACTTTTATATCATTCTCCAAGCTCTTTAAACTGTAAACTTTGATTGACAGGACCTTTCTCTCTATGGGGGTTATTCTCTAAAGTCCAAATTCGACTGTCGAATTCTCAAACAGTGGATTCCCATAGCAATTCTGGGACGGCGAAAATTCTCCCACTGTAAAGTTGCAATTGTGACAATATTTCCATAGTAAAGTCGCAACTGCAACAATATTCTCATTACAAAGACACGACTGCGACAGGAGCAGTCTATTTCGACTGCCTTTAGCTGGCGAATTCAAACCTTTACGCAAGAATTCGGACTTTAGAGAGTAACTCTATCATTAATACAAATAATACACATTTATAGATTTTTTATCAGACTCTAGGCAAAAGTTCACCATTATCTGTTGTTGGCCTCTTTGTAATCAAACGTATTGTGATGTGAGTATTATACAAAATTTGGAAAATCTTTTAACTCGTTTATCAGTACCTCTTTTCTTATCTCCAGGGTTCCTGATTGTTAAACTAAACTATAGTGTTGACTGCATCATATATGGATACTGTGAGAAAGAGGAAGTCATACAATAGATGGCAATTTTGTACAAGCATTTCATTCCCAGAAGATTTTGAGAATCCTAGAGATTAAAACAGGATTTAGATTTCAGTGGTTACATGATTTTTCTGCACTCTTCCCAATTAAAAACACAAACTCTGAACCAATACCTAGGTTTAATTTAAGTGATATATGTACTTTTTATTTTTTACACATTTAATAGTGTATTTGAGTACACATTTTGCTACAATGCATTGACACGCTCTGTAAGTTTTTTAAATAGATGTTTGGATCATCACCTTATTTAGTAAGTATGAAGCAATGTTATAATCTGACTTGTTAAACTTGTTCATTATGTCAGGTGCTTCCCACATCCATGATGGAACAAGTTTGGTTTGCTTTGTGTGATGTAGTCATGTAATGTGACATACTCAAGAGTTGTGCAATAAAAGTAGGTGGAGCCTCTTCACTAAAGACAAATGGACTGGCAGATGTAAAATAACTTTAAGGTGGCTCTGTTTTTCTGGGGGAAAGTAAACATATTTACCTATACTGCATCAGTTGGAGATTATGCTCAGCATAAAAAGAAAACTGGAAAACTTTCTACCCCTGGAAAATGGATGGAAAATAAAGATATGATGGATAACGAAATCAGAGAGTTTCTGAGAAATAATACGTCTTCAACCAGTTTTTTCCTTGTGGGATTTGCAGACCTTCCCAAGCTTCATTACCCACTATTGGTGAGCTTTTACTTCATGTATATCCTAACAATCATGGGAAATACTCTCATTTTAGCATTAGTAAAAATGAATCACCCTTTGCAAAGTCCAATGTATTTCTTCTTGTGCAATCTTGCCTTCCTGGACATCTGCTTCACAACAGTCACCCTTCCCAAACTGATCCAGTTGCATTGTGATGGAGAGGAAACCATATCTTTTGCTTCTTGCCTATCTCAGCAGTACTTCTACATCTCATTTGCCGTTTCGGAATATTTCCTCCTTGCCTCCATGGCTTATGACAGATATGTTGCCATCTGTAAACCCCTGAATTATTCTCTAATTATGAATCAAAATCTTTGTTCCATGCTGGCCAAGGGCTGCTGGTTGATAGGATTTGTCAGCTCTTCTATTCCGGTCTCCTTTTCTTACAGCTTTGATTTTTGTAGATCTAAAATTATTAACCATTTTTTCTGCGACCTCACTGCACTTTTGAAACTGGCATGCAATGCCATTTCAGATATTCAAGCAGTGATCTTTGCAGAGAGCATCATATTGGGTCTTCTTCCTTTTTTATTCACTCTGGCATCATACGTTTGTATTGTAAGCACCATACTAGGAATTCAAGCAGTGACTGGGAGAAGCAAAGCATTCTCCACATGTGCATCACATCTTACAGTAGTTGTTCTCTTTTATGGCACAATGATTGGTGTTTACATGCGACCAAGCTACATGTACTTACCTGCCCAAGAAAAGCTCCTTGCATTGCTCTATACAGCTGTTATTCCCATGTTAAACCCCATCATCTACACTTTAAGAAATTGTGATGTGCTCGATATTCTTAAAAAAATATGTGACAGGTTATTTACACCACCATGACACAGGATGACTATCAAGATGATACATCAGGTTCATTATTTTTGTATGTATGGTCAACTGTACTGTTAGAAAGTAGGTACTGAAAAGTCACACCAACAAACTAACCAAACTTTTATAACAGACATATACAGGGGTTGGACAATGAAACTGAAACACCTGGTTTTAGACCACAATAATTTATTAGTATGGTGTAGGGCCTCCTTTTGCAGCCAATACAGCATCAATTCGACTTGGGAATGACATATACAAGTCCTGCACAGTGGTCAGAGGGATTTTAAGCCATTCTTCTTGCAGGATAGTGGCCAGGTCACTACGTGATGCTGATGGGGGAAAAGGTTTCCTGACTCGCTCCTCCAAAACACCCCAAAGTGGCTCAATAATATTTAGATCTGGTGACTGTGCAGGCCATGGGAGATGTTCAACTTCACTTTCATGTTCAAAAAACTAATCTTTCAAGGCTGCCCACTATCACCTCTATTATTTGCCCTCTCACTGGAACCCTTAGCCCATTCAATTAGAACAACACAGATAATTAAAGGAATTCAAATAGGGAAGGAAGAATATAAAATAGCATTATTCGCAGACGATATCCTTCTAACCCTAAGCCAACCCCACATCTCACTTCCAAACACTTTAAACATCCTAAAAGATTTCCAAACCATATCAGGCTTTAAAATAAACCCGACAAAATCACAAGCTCTGACAGGACTTCTAACAAACCAGGAACTCCAAATTCTCAAATCCAATTTCTCTTTCAAATGGCAATCGGAGTCTATACCATATTTAGGGGTTAATATCACCATGTCACACAACTCAATGTACTCAGCAAATTACCCCCTATGATCACAAATTTAAAACAAGAATTGGAGAAATGGACTAAATTCAAACTATCATGGCTCGGAAGAATAGCAGCTGTAAAAATGACCCTATTCCCTAAAATTGTATATCTTTTCAGAACCCTCCCTATTCATATCCCAGAGAAAGCAATACAAAATCTTCAGAAAGCTATCTCTAACTTCATATGGGAAGGGAAAAAACCGAGAATAGCAGCAGAAATAATGAACAAACCCAAAGAATTAGGTGGCTTAGCAGTACCTCATTTATATAAGTATTATATAGCCTCAGTTTTAGCGAATTTAGATAGGTGCCACCATATAAATACTACTCCCTGGCTAGAAATGGAAAACACGTTCTGTTCACCACTAACAAGCATATATATCTAGGATATATTTACCAACCGCTCAATCCCTGTGTTAGCAGTCAATCGGGTGCTTTGGAAGAAAAGGACGTCTTTACTTGTATCAAAGAAAAAAACGATGGTTCCAGCACTCCATTTAGATCAGTCAACAAAGTTTATTCTTACCACATGGGTGACATAAAAACAATTAAAAACAACTGCCTACGCGTTTCGCGCGTTGGCGCTTAGTCATGGCAATGTCTGCACGCGGACATCAGCGAGCGCATTAAAGGGATTCCATTCTTGGCGAGGCAACTCTTTTGCTATTGTTCAATTCCTATCGCTACTCATCCTGTTGCATTTTTCACGTTCCGTTTTGAACAATTGAAAATATATGACATGAATCTCTAATATGACATTACACACGCGATAGTCAATACTGTGTATTGCTTGTTTAACTGTGTATACCAGGCCTAAATGTTTCTAAATTTAGGAGAGTCCAAAGGGCTAAAGGAACAGCTATGACACCAGCTGACCTGGGTTACCAGTTGCAAGTAAAAGTGAACAAACCCTTTCGAATTATTCATATATCTGCACTGACTTCTAAAAAACTGTGCACTTCAAAATAAATACTCCAAAAAAAAAAAAAATCAATAAATAAAAAAAAACCAAGTGGCCAGTTTATATTCCTTTGGTTTATGCAGGAAGTCATTTTAATTTTTTAATTTAGGAGACAAAGCTCAACAAGGGAGGAGACCTAGGTCTCTGATGGTTATTACACTGAGATTATTACACTGAGATAAGATTATTACATAGAGAGAAGTTTATTTCACAGAGAGACAGTTATTAAGTAGAGAGAAGGTTATTACACAGACAAGGGGGGTTATACTAAGTATTATAAACAACCGTAGGAAGACAGTGCACCATCCATGCACCACACCCCCATACAATGTGCGCTGGTCTGCCCTATATAATAGCTTTGTTGGCAGGTTGTGAAACAGTTCCTGTTAGAGGGGCAAAGCTGATGGAAGATTATTGTGCCCTGTGAGGATTACATGCCAGCCAGAAGCACTACCATTAAGCACATTCAATAATTATATTTGATGTTATACTGGCCGCCTCACCAACAAAAAAAAATTAAAGCAATTCTGCCTGGAAAATAAAGTGATATGGGGGGAGCGGGTTAAAATAATGTGATTTATGGCAGTGACAGCAAACCTTTTCGGCCCTCTTTGGCAAGTGTATCATAGATTAGCCATTTCTGATATAGGGGGATTTCATATAATTAAGTTTTTTAAAGCTCTTTGTAAATATATTGTAGACAGAAACCCAAGAAAATGCATTGTTGTATAAATGACCATAAGTGACAGAAATATCACAAAGTTGTAGTAAAATAAGTGTTTTTGTTTTAATTTAGAAAAAAATATTTTTGGGGAAGTGTGTTTAAATCAAATGTGTTTTAGACTGAAAAATAAAAACTTTTGGGGAAGTACATTTGAAGTCAAACATTTTTCTGTACTGGCGAAAAAACAGTCTGAATAAAGTATAAAGACATAAATCTCTGCTAATGTAAATCATTTTAAAAAGATTGTCATCTGCATTATGTTTTCACACAGCCGTATCAGGATCAGCAATATCATCTTTGTAGAGGTTAAAGTGAGAATTCAACTGTCGAATTCTCAAACAGCAGATTCCCATAGCAAATCCACGAGAATTTTAAAGTCACGACCACGACAATATTCTCATAGTAAAGTTATGACTGCGACAGTGACAGTCTATTGTGACCATCTTTAGCTGGCGAATTCACACCTTTATGCAACAATTCGAACTTAAGTCAAAAACCCCCATAATGTATGCTAAGATCTTTTACATTTCTGTATTGCTTATAGCCAATTTGGAAAACTACTTAGCAATTACATTTACAAATCGTATACTACATAGCTGAGTAACTCCTGGCACCAGCGCTAATATGTGACACTAATTACCATTTATAAAGAAAATTTAAATTCTGACATAAGATAAGACTGTTTTGCAGGAAAAGGGCAAAAAAATTATACATACAAGCAAAAAAGTACTAAAATTTTTCATACGTACAGTCAATAACTTTTTGATTGCTCTATTAAACAGCTTACATTATTTTAAGGCACAAAACCTATTTTTATGTTAACAGTATCTCTCTAATGTGGTTTCCAAATGTGTGGAGGATAAGCTTTTCTAAAGAATTTTGAGAATAAAATATGATTAAAACTTGCAGAAATTTAGGATTTTGTCATTCTAAAAAGACAGATTTCACTTTAAGTATGAAAAAGAGCATAGTGTAGTACTTTCAGAGGTAAGTATGGTAAATTGTAATTGATCAGATATAGATACAATTAATTGATGAGTGCTTGGGACTAATGCTTATAAATGGTTGAACATAAAAAGAAAAAAAATTCATGAATAAAATAAGAGATAATAATGAGAATAAATATGTAAACTAATTAAAAAAGCATCAAATCACAATTAATTAATCGTGATTAGAATATACAGCATGATACAAAGACTATTACAGCATAAATAAAGCACATTATGTATAATAAATTGATGTAAAATCTAGACCATACAAAATTAAAAGAGAGTAGAATGGATTAAAGGTCAAGTAAAATATTTGAGGAAATTTTATATAAAAACATACATTTTTAAAGTTTTCTAATTTAATAAATCTGCAAATAGGTTTAAAATTGTTAATAGTACATATGGATTAGAAAGCTGCTAAATCTTGATCTAAGTTCATTCCTTTTGGGGTCATATAGTCAAGCTTAAAAATCCACAAAGTCTCCCTTTGACGGAGTTTAATATACCTATCTCCTTTACTGAGTTTATTAGAAATCTATTCAACAATAAAGAACTTTAACTCAGTTGGGTCCTTATAATGTGCTTCTGAAAAATGCTTGGATACTCCATGGGTTTTTAACCCTTTTCTAATGTTTCTAACATGCTCGCTGACTCACTGTAATTTTTCGAATGGTTCGTCCAACATAAAATTTGCCACAAGAACAGATTAAAAGATACATTACATGGGAGCTTTGACAATTATAGAAATATTTTAAATTGAATCTATTGTTAACTGATTTTTCTATTTCAATACCTGCTACAAACTTGCAGGTTCCACATCTTTTCTTATGACACTAAAACGTTCCCTTTCAAAAATTGTTAGTTCTCAACTTAGAGGCTGCAATAGTACTCTTAATCGATCTACCCTTTCTGCAAATAAACACTGGATTTTTAGATAGAACAGTATTTAGTACCTCATCAGTTAGTAGGATATGCCAATGTTTATAATATTCTGTATTACTCCTGATTGGGAATTAAACTCACTTAAAAAGGCAAACTGATAACAACCTTGGTTCTTTATTATGCACTTTATCCTTCAGTAACTCTTCTCTTACTATTAAACTAGCCTTTCTTCTAGAGTCCATCACTAACTCCTTATAGTAACCTTTTTCAAGAAAAAGTGTTTCAAGGTCATATAAGGAGGACTTAAAGTACTCTTGTTTAGAACAATTCCTACGGATATGTAAAAAATTGGCCGTAGGGGATATTGTTGATCTACCTTTTATGATGTCCACTTTTGGCATTTAATTAGTTATTAGTATCTGTAGGTTTCCTAAAGAGTTTGGAGTGGATTTTACCATTTTCATGGATTAGTGTAATAGTGTAAAGATGAAGTCATCAATATATCTTTGATAAAAAAATGTATCATGAGATATAACTTTTTTGATCTAACTATTGGTTGTAGATAAAAATCTACAAATTCAGATAAGTTGGATGTTAAGGCACTAATTAATACCTGAGATGATAGACCTACCAGGTGGATGTTCAAGTGACGTATGTGTGTGTGGGGTGTGCGCGCGGGGGAGAGGGGGCACGGAGGGGCAGTTCGGCCAGGGCGCCCATAGGGCCAGAACCGCCCCTGCCTGAGATGATAGGCCTACCAGGTGGATTTTCAAGTGACTTACATATTTTTGGCAAGTGGTAAATATAGCTTTCTTGGGTTGTAAATTGAATAGAAATTTGAATTCTTTTTCAGTTAGTATGGTTGCTAGTCTAGCATCATCCAGTAGATTTTTTAATTCTTTAACAAAGGTGTCAGTCGGATCCCCTGCAAGTGGAGTGTATATGTCAGGATTCTGTAATAATTAGAGTTGGCCGAATCGATTCGGACGAATCGTGATTCGTTACGAATTTCG
>WMED01023785.1:0-11376 GCA_019650415.1 Pipa parva
AGCAGATCATGTGAAAATATGATATTTGTGTCATTCTCAAAACTTTTGGCCACGACTGTATACACAGGAAAATAATTAGTTTTCTCCGTGTTTAATATTTATCAAATAGGCCAGCGGTGGGCAAACGTTTAAGCCATCGATGGCTTCAGAGGGCTAGGGGGCGTGCCTATTTTAATATCCTTCCACGGGCCGGGACTTCTGGAGGGCCGGATTCGTCCCGCAGGCCGTAGTTTGGCCACCCCTGATATAAGGAGTCTATTACAAAAAGACTTTAATATATTAGGAAAGGCCTGTCTGTGATTTATTCTATAGTCTCCAGTGTTTCTGCAATTTGAGGATGCAGCATAATGATATAGGTTTTATACATTTAGAGATTATGCTTAAAGGTCATGAAGGTTCTTAGTGATTAAGCAGTCTGCATTAATTGGGGATGCAGTTTACCCAATAATCTTTGGGAAGTAAGATGTCCCTGGACATTGAAGGGCTTATTCATCAAAGTTTCAACGTTTGAAGTGAATTTGCACCACTTTGGGTTGCTATGTTTCTATAGTTGCAAATTTGCTACTTCTATTTAACTAAGTAGATTCCTTTGGTGAAGAAGTGAATGGTGATGGACACATTTCCTTGCATAGTGTGGCACAGTCAGCCAAATATTGTTGGGACGTGGAGTGAATTCCACTAGTGAAATGAGTGGAGAAATTAAGTGAGTAAAACATCCCTTTCTATGTCATCATATCCATATTTCTGTCACTTAGACCCAGTCTTTGTCACTTTTTTGAATTAACAGTCACGTTATACCACATCGGAGCCCTGCCATCAGACTCTGAAGCTTCATATATTGTGAATTACATGTGCATGCAAAGTGATGCAAAGCACTCAGTACGTTCGCATCCGCTGTCCACATCCAAATTGGATGCAAATTCACCACATCCCAGAGTATGATGAATACACAAAGATGAGGAAGTGGCAAATGAATGCAAATCCAGACCTTTATGCGACTGTTCTTAAGCCCCTGAGAGTAATAAATGCATTCTGCACCTTGCAGGTGAATACCAGCATCTGGATGGCACCTCCACCATCGCCATAAGGACAGATGCTGGTTTCTTGTAGGAAAAGTCTGGCACATTGACAGTAAAGCTATTAGAATGCTATGTCAAATCTGATAATGGAGATCAGTGACACTAAAATAATCAGAAAATATTGTGTATCAGACCTCTACAGGTGGTAGTAGATTAAGATTCATTGGGCTTCTGTGCTTCTTCTGATTCTGCTCCTTCTACAGTCTGAACCTGGAGGCTTCTGCTTTCAGTATAGGGCGCTTTTCTCTGTGCTAATGGGGCAGCTGGGGTTTTAAAATGCACCTGTCAGCTTGCAATCATTCATCTTAAGTAAAGCAAATCAATCGATTAGCTGAATAATAATGTATATTCGCAAAAAAAACCTTAAGATTATAAAGTAGGTATTACTGTAAAGTAGTCCCGATTTCCAGATCTGGAAGCCGCCTTTTTTGATAAGACCTGCCAATCAAACAGTATTTCCACTCCCCCCAAATACTCATGGCTCCTCTCTCCCTTTGCCAAATCTCGTGCATGCATGTCTTTACTGTCTTTACAGCTGCAACTTTATTATGGGAATATTGTCGCAGTCGCGACTTTACTATGGGAATTTTGTAACGGTTGCGACTTTAAAAATGATCATGGTCGCAATTTTACAATGGGAAATTTGTTGCAGTCGCGGATTTGCTATGGGAATAAATGTAAATGTCAATCATATATATGATGAAAAGTTGGGCTGTCAGGGAAACAGAAAGTGAGAAACGGTGTATAAAATATATCTATATTTAAAAAAAAAGTTTATTTTATTAGTAGAACCTAATTCAGTATTCGAGTATTGAGGTGACAGGGCCACTTTAAACTTGAATTTGTGGTTGTGAGCTGTCCACTGGGCAGGTTCTGAACTCTGTATTCAGCTGCAACCATTCTCCCCAGGTGCACATCAGCAGCTAATTTCTAGGCCAAATAAGTGATGACATTTTGCTACCTTTGCCCAAGCTGGTTCCTGCCTAAACCTCATCATTGTCTCTCCTGCTGTGTTTTGATCTCTGCTTTGTTCTTGGCTTGCTGGCTGCCTTATTGAATCATGGGCCTTCTCTGGAATCCCTGACCCTGGCTTCATCTGACTACTGTTGTTTGTCTTCCATAATCCTGACCTCATTATCAGACCTTTCCAGCTCAGATTGTCCTTGTGCTGCTGCACTTGCATTTGTGTTGTCGCTATGCCTGAGGTGTCCCCGGCAGAAAGTCTGGGCTCCAAAAGGGCTTTATTGAACAGCAGGCAGTTTAGGTTTCTACACCCTCCACTGCCTTCTGTTTTTGTCGTACTTAATAATGCATGTTTAAATGGGCACAGTACTGCACTGTTGTTAATTATGGTTCTCTAGATATAAATCTCATAGTTCCTTTACTTTTAACGAGTTGCTTTTGTAACTCTGGATTGTGCTACATCGCCCCACTTCCACCCCAAGTCGTAGTCTCTGAGAGCTCTGTATTTTGTTAAAATCTATAAGCACAGAGCAGATTGCATTTATATAGCAGTCTTGAAGTTTTACAAAAACTGTACCTTAGATTTCTGAACAAGGAGACAATAATAGGATATAATGATTATGAAGGTAATAGCTGGAGTTTTGTTCTTGCTTTGAGTCCTGTTCTTGTGATGGGGGCGTTATGTGAGCTAAAATAAATGACTTTTGTACATGTAGGGTCTGATTTGACAACTTTTTAGATGTTGTTCTATAAAATCTGAAAGTTAGGCTGTACCATTTTACTGAATTATGAAACTGAAATGCAGCAAGACTGAGCATATTGTTAGTGCCCAGATTTAAAAGGGTAAAGTAATCAGGCACTGTAATCCAGTTGCCTCCTCCCATCTCTTTCTGTTTATCATATTATCACCGGCACTCCTCTCCTGCCGGCTGTCAGTGCTGCTGGAAAGCAAGCACCATGCGACTCCAGCCCTAATAGGAAAGCATGACTCTTTCACTATGTCTTGGCGTCTTTATGATGTCACTACATCCAGTCCTAATAAATCGGCGTTCTCAAACAGCAGCGCATTTGACTGTTAGCTGCATTTTGAGACACTACTAAGATTCTACTCCATATACAACTACTTTGGTGGACTTTCTTTTTTATCTCCTTGATGAAGCTGATTTGTAATCAGCGAAATGTGTTGAGTCCAAGTTCTTTTTAACTTCATGCTTTTATATCTGCTACACTTGTTAGTATAATTTTATATTTAGTAAAGTGTTTATTTTAAATTTATTACACTATTGGAGGCATTCTCTTTTTACGGCATTTTCTACAAGGGAATGTCATTTGAAGATATCCTGAGGTTAATGACCTTCATGTTTCTGCATATCATTTGATATGCTCAGATTGCACTTTGATTCGGTAAGTGCTAGCACAATTGGTGTTCCTGTCTTTCCAGGGTATTTTGATACCTTCCTGTATGGGAATATAGGGACTACTCCATATCCCATTTCCTACATATTACTTTCCACTACAGTGATGTGATTCTTATCCAGCATTTTTATATTGATTTGCACTTTGTGTTTCTCCCTTGGTGTTTTGTATATTGTTTTGTGCTCCTACAGATACTTCTGAACGTCTCTCTTCTGGATTACTATAATCCTTTGTATTCAAGCCATTTCTAGGTTTTAGAGTTTGGTTTCCAAAACTCACTTTTTAACTGGAAACACATTTTCAGATACTGTGAGTTGCAGAAAAGCAAATAGTTAAAAAGGTTCAGTTATAATTCAGCTATATTAGCAGGACATATTTAAAATGAATTCTGAGTAAAGACAGATGATATAGTATAAAAACATTCTTATTTAATGCTTGAAGAGTTCAATAGATTTCTGAAGAACCCAATTTCAGTAATCCTCTTAATACTGCATAAAAGTTTATTTCTTAAACGCATACTTATTTTTATGAAGTTATTTCTTTTAAAGGAATGCAAGTTAGAGTGGATTAATAGATGATATAATTATCAAGGGAAACTAGACCATTCCAACTTTACTTAAATGTTAGAGGCCTAATGATTTAACTCGTCTTAAAGGAGAAATAAATGCTTCTTTGGTCAGGGGGTGATTTGCAAAGGGGAGGTGCTTACTGATCAGGGTTTTATGCTCCTGCATTGGTTCCTGCTGTCACTATCAAGCTAATCTGTTCTGCTGTGCAAAGCTCTGTGATCCTCTTTACTTTTTGCTTTTTGTGTGTGTAAATGGCAGAGGAAGGAAGCACAGCACCATAAAAACCTGCAATAGAATACAATGAAAGAGACAGAGGTTTCCATAGCAGTAGAATATGATTGACGGATATCACATTCTTGGCTATACATACTTTCTTGTAATAATTAAAAAGCATTAAGTAGGAGGAATGAGCCTGATTTTCCAAAAACAATGTAAAATGAATCAATTATTGTTATGATAAAATTTAATGCGGCCATCAAAATATCCGCAAACACATAATGTGGTCACAAAGTTATATCAAGTTGTTATATAAAGTGATTTATTTGGCCAATGATTTCAGGTCTAGGCTTGTGGCACCGGTATCAAAGTATAGAAATAGTGCAAGAGTGAATGAAGCACAAAAAGGTTGAGAGAAACCAAAATACAGATTTTACAGCCTTTAATGAGCTGTGCAGTGAATGTAATGCCATTAGATAAATGTGCCCTATGGAACTCCTCCTTGCCTCCCTGCAGTCTGGAGCAGAGCCAAATGCTCCGTAGAGGACTGCCAAAAATTCTTCTCACAGGGCAGCACATTCACATTCCAACTGGCAACACAACTATTAAAAAACAGTACTTGTAAAAATGTTATTTCTTAACTGTGCGTTTATATATTTTATTGCTTTCTGTCTGTTTTTCTCTTTACCTATAGCAGCCATGCTGTATGTGTTTGTTAAACAAACCCCACCCAGTCCAGTTATTTCCTATGATGCTTTACATAATATGTATTCAGGAATTGCCCTAGAAAGCCCAATTTGAAAGTTAAATAACAAACTAAAAACGTTGGACACACAGATTGAATATATCAAATTAATTGTAAAGAATTTTGGAACATTTTCACTTGTCCTTTAAATACACCACTATGTACCACAACATTTCAACATTTGTAACTTTATTTTTTTTTCAAACTTTGGGCCTGTTCCTGTTTTGTTTTGTAACAAGTGTTTTATGCAGTCTTCTATATATGCACAAAACTATGTGAAACTGCTGTGTTTGGCAGTGACATAGTGCTCTAAACACAGCTTTAGTTATATTGTTGGAACTTGCCCTTATTAGAAAGAACATGCACACCATAGGTGGAGCAGAACTTATTGGAATATCTGCTATTTGATGCTGGTTCCTTTTAATCTACTGAAATAGCCTTTAGTGTGCACCATGTAAGGTAATGAAGTTTTCTCCATCTGTAATTTTTTAGACTTCAGGTTTTTCACTGACATGGCAGGATGAAAATAAATCACACATGCTGTTATTAGCTGAAGCTACTCTTTTTCTAGCCTTTCAATATAGCATATGATATAATACAATAATATAATATTTACTTATCTTTCATGGAAATGATTTATCATTTTTGTTTTCTTGTGTTTTGTTTCCAGCCTTGCCTGGTGTTCCTTCACATGTTGCATGGCAGCCTCTGTTACAACTCTGAACTCTTATACTAAAACAGTTATCGAGTTTGGACATAAACACAAGACAATGGAACAAGTTTTGCAAGAAGAACAAACAATCATAGATCAAAGAGCCCTTAGGTACATAAAAGATCAACCAGTGCGAAGTGTTTCTAGATCACTGGAAATTTGTGAAGACACTAGTGGCAGAAATTTAAGGAAGTCCAAATTGACCTCCGCTGACCTTGGAGAAATCCCAGAAGCACTTGGAGATGAACAGTGTTAAATAACTAATAATTTAATAATGCAGATGATCATCAGTTCATTTTGCATGGAGTAGGCTGGACACAACGCAGAATCTTATTGTGAGGCAAAACCATGACCTCCTACAGCAGAAGGTTACCAAATACACAGAAACCCTCATACAATGATAAATGAGATAATCAGTTTGTTTTAAACTGTTAGTTGACATGTGAGATTGTTTTGTGATATTATGAAAAATACTTGGTACATCTGCCTTGTTAAAAATGCACAAGCTACGCTTGCTGTACAGACCCTGAATATATAATTTCAAAACATCAATTTAAAGAACCAAAAAAAAATAAAACTTATAAATGTAATGCAGACCTTTTAAACCTCAATAAATAAATGCCTTTATTATGATAAAATTGAACAATAGAATTGAAATAGGTTTTTTTTTTCTCCAAGGCCAGTCCCAAAGTACAGTAATCTCTATGCGATAATATTATAAAATAAATTATTTGTGCAATTACTATAGTATATCAGCAAGACAATGCAGCAAACGCTTTACTGTTTAAAAGGGAGGACAAATAGGGCTGATTTACATTAATATATATTTAGTTTCCAACCGCCTTTGATTGAATCTGTGGATAGATATTGTAAGAATTTATTCATTCACTGTGGACCACAGTTTACCATGATTTAAAGTTTTGGGAAAACCGATTACAGTTTGCTCAAAAGAAAGTAGTTCACCTTTATGGGGGATACATATATAGTGATGCCACTGTGGGGAATACTAAGAATAAATATCAAGCTTTACTATCCAGTTCTTAACATTTTTTTATTCAATTAAAGGACCAGGAAAGTAAGAAAAAAATCCCATTTGGATTACCATGGCAGTTATTTCTATATTCCTGATTTATATTAGTTTGAGTTTGTTTTACTTTCCTGTGACCGACCTCAGCCATCTTTTATCTGTCAATTAAAGAACCCCATCTTTTCCTGTTGTTTCCTGTAGACCTTTAGATGATACATAATTAAAAAGTGACCTGCCAATCCAAATAGAACCTTTTCTTTTGGTGTTGCTGGTCCTTTAAAGAACATCAATCTTAAATTCCAAGGCGTCTCTTTAAATTAAGGATATACATGTATTGTTTGGAAATAATTTTTTTCATTTTTTTCTATTTTGTTGTATATTATAGAAGCTGTCTATTGTGACTGGTAAAACAGAACGTATTTGTGGTATGGTGGTAATTTATCATAAAAGAACACATTTTTTCCTGTTGAGTTACTTTAAGACTAGGAAAAAGCATATCCTTGATCCAATGACCATATTATTTTTCAATGGGGTTGAAATAAATAAAAAGGTATCCTAGAAAACAAAGACAAGTTTGTTTGCTAAATCATTTTGGAGTGCCAGTCTTCTTCCTTTAGAGTGGGCATGTGCAAATTAAGCTGATGTTACAACAGAGAAAATGCACCACTGGATCCCAAAGACTAGGGTCCATATTAACTAAAGGGTGAATTCACCTGTCAAATTCACCTCGCTACAATTCAACTCACTTCAAAAACAGTCACAAATTCACTTTTAATTATTGAATAAGCAGCAAATAGTCTTGTCAAACAAGCAGACAGTGACGATCGCTGTTGGATGTGTTGTGTCGGATAAAAGTAGAATGCAAAGCCCAGCCATCAGCAGCCCTCCAATTAGCCACTCTGTTGTGGCAAAGTCTAATGGGTGGATTTGGAGCAGTGCCCCTTCAACAAACTCCGCCAATTACAGTAGTCAATAGTAGAAGTGCATGTGCACAGGCACGCAAAGATCATGACTATTGTAGTTGCTCAATTTGGTATTCCGCACATCTCAGAGTTTGCACAATAAGCCAACACATGAAGCAGTTAAGATGGTGGTTGGCAGGAGTGTTAGATACAAGACATCTCTGAACACAATACCATTGTATTTTGTAGAGCACAGTACAATACACTATATTTTAATTCTCAGTCTATGCAGTCACAAAATACAGCATTTTTTAAAAAACTGTACTCTTCCTTACATGGTAATCAAAACAATGAAAGAGCAGCAAAGTTTATTTTTTGGTCAAACATACAAGATCACACTATGGTAGTCAGCCAAGAGCACTCAGAACTTGTACAAGCAAGGAAGCTACCCAACAAGAAAAAAACACAAGGAAGAACAAAAGTCCCCACAGGGGTTGAAAGACCATGAGTTAATGTCCATGTTAGTAAAATAAGTGAACCAATAAATGAGAACTCAATATACATCATAGAGGAAGGAATTTACATTACTTCCTTACATAAAGCTTTCAACTTCCTGTGACAGAGGAACGCTGTAGCGCTAAGGCTAAGCGCTAGATCAGATGGAGCTGGTACAGGGAAGAGGTAGGAACAGGGAGAAGGAGGGGGGTGAGCACCAAGATTGTGCCCCTTCCTTCAGAGGATAGGGAGTAGAAAGGAGAGGGCAGCACAGTGGGGGTGGGGAGGGGGAAATCTGATCCTCTAAAGCCATTCCTTTTTCTCACGTGGCCCAGTGGGAAAAATTAACTGCCCACTCCTGGTGTAGAGAGTTTGAGGAATACCAGACAAATATTGCATCACAAAAATATGACATACCTACAATGTGAAGTTGAGTCTTGCTTTGGTCTCCTCTTCCTCAAAGATAAATAAAATTCAGGCACGGAGAGAAGATGAAATATGAGTAAGGTGAGGATAGTGTTTACAATTTTTATTCTGTCTTGCAAGAATGTTCATGTTACATGTTACAGTGTAAGTTTTAAAAAGCATATTTATCAACATTAAATTCAGATTTATTTAGATTAAAATACATTTATTCAGATTTTCTATTTCAATTTTAGGCAGATCATTAGGGACTGTAATGTGGTGTCAGATCAAGTAATGCAAAAATAGAAATGAGATTTGCTTATTATTCCAGTTCCCCCTATATCCTGCCATGATCAGACCATTTTTGTAGAACTACTGTTCTATAGCAAACAATGGATTACATCAGGTCTGAAGTGGAAAATAGATTTGGATGAAATCAAAATGCTGATCTGGATTTTGGTACACATTTTGGTACAATGACGTGATGCAATTGAAAACTTGCAGTGGAAAAATGAACAGGAATGGAAGAACAGAGGTTGGAACAAAAAGCAAAAAAATAAATAAATTAAAAAAGTTAAAAACGTCAGAGATTTGCGCTTGTATAACTCTGTCCCTCAGTGCTTAACTCTCATAATACAGAGAAGCATCAAATGGGTCTGTGCATTTTATTGTCTTGCCAGATTCTTAGGATAAAAGAGCATTAAAACACACTTGACTACTTGGGTATAGCAGAAGATGTCATAAGAACAGCTTGATTTTCAGTGATCTTATAGAGACAATGAACAAACAGAATGTACATTCTGATTTCACTGTAGGTAGTGCAGAAAGTATTACCAGTGAAACACACTGTGTAGTTATACCCACTCTATACATTTGCACTTTCAAAATTCGGATTTCTAGCAAAGAATATACTGTATATATCTATATAAATATATGTATATATATTTAATATGTTTACTTGCCTTCGTTAAGCTTACGAATATTCTATAAAGTTCCATTAAAAAATGACCTTTTTACCACACCGTCATATATAGCAGTTTAAGGCTATTTCTAATGGGAAAATAATTCACTTTAAATTCTCTATACAGTACTTGTTCTTGAAAATGTCATGGTGCATCTATAAGAAGTCTATACTGCCTGCCACTATACCTTTTGTTATTAGTATTTGACCATAAGCAAACAATTCATCAATAAGTCAGATCAGACTCCATGATAAGTGAATGTAAAACTTTCCAATTTGTAGATAATGTACAATTACATATGCTACAGAATATTCAGAGCCAATAGGTTACAAAATGAAAGTGAAAAAGAGAGAAATACTTCCACAGTTCATTCCAACTGGAACAATAGAACAGATTCTCTGTCTTGCCGCTTTATTAGGAGTACCTAGTCTCTCAAAATATCCCACATTCAATTCCAGAGTTTGAAAAACGATGGAACTATTACAAAACTATTGTTGCAAATATGGGGTTGGACTCCTTGTGCAGCTATAACAGTATCTATTTTTCTGGGAAGGCTTTTCACAGGATGTGTTTGTTGGAATTTTGTATGGGATCAGAATGTAGTAGTATGCACATGATGATGTCCTGTACGCGTACATCAGCAAGCGCATTAAAGGGATTCCCGTCTCGGCGAGGCAACTCTTTTTGTTCTCGCTGCTTTATGAATTACCCCCCTATGTCTTTATGGACTTCATTTTGTACACAGGGGCACAACCATGCTGGTAAAGGAGAGAACCTTCACAAAACTGGAAGCATACAGTGGTCTTAAATGTTATTCTATGCTGTAGTATTAACATTAACTTTCACTGACAAAATCTCTAGGCCATTATTCCTTTCTCCATCAAATTTTACCACTTTACATTGTGGTAGTTCTCTGCTGGCATCCCTCAGACCCAAATTTGTCCAATAGACTGCTAAATAGTGAAATGTGATTCAATGTTCCAGTTGATTGAGCACAGACACCCATTCCATGAATCATTTATTTTGCTGATATAAGTTCCAAAGGTGGAAATCTGCACTCAACAACATTGTGGTCAACAAGTAATTACATTTATAGTTGACTAGGGCAAAAATGGCATCTGACAGTACCATGACTGAACTCAGAGCCAAACCAGTGTTTATCTTAAGGTTTGCATAGGTGTTTGCATCTTTTTATGTGCATGTTTGGAATGGATGTGGCAGCAACTGAACTTTGTAATTAGAAAGGATGCCCACAAGGTTTTGGCCATATAGTGTATACAAGAACCTAGCTTTCTAGCATATCTGTGGAACACTTCTCTCTCCCATTGTCCAGAACAGACTAAACTCTATAGAAAGATAAAATTAAGAAAACAACCATAAAATAAACAAATTATTTCCCTGAGCGATCCCTACATTGCTAGGGCAAATGTTTAAACAGCATTTTCTTTAGTCACCTACTCTTCACTGCAGCTAAACCTTCAGTACACTCACAAAACAAAATGTAGTAGCTATATTCATTGGCAATAAAAGGCACATACTTGGAATTTATCTAATTGATCTGGTCTAGATTGGAAAAGAGGAATGCTTCTCAACTCTCCTCTCTTCGCCAGATGTACTTTTTCATTTCTACTTTAATTGATTGTTTTACAATACTTTTTTCTGAAACAGCAAAATGCCTAAGGCTAGGGCCACAGTAGTTGGAACATGTAGGGAAACTCCGGCACTCCAATGTAGTAAAAACCAGTAACGTTTATTGATCCATTTGAAAATCCAAGCATCAAGATTAAAAACAAAACAAAAAACAAAACAAATGGCACCCTCTGACGCGTTTCGCGCAGGAGTGCTTAGTCATAGATGAGGTGCTAACAAAAAATCGGGTATAAAT
>WMED01023786.1:0-11375 GCA_019650415.1 Pipa parva
CTTTGTGTGATTATTCTGTTGAATGTCCCTGCAACCATAACCAGCAAAAGTGCAAGGCTTTTTCAAATCTGTACTAATTTGAATACAGTTTATATTATTCAAACCAGTGGGGGAAAAATCGTTTCCGTTGAGTTTTTTTTTCTAGCTGTGTTGACTAATGTTACCTTGTTATATTTTAGACTAATTAAACTTCCAAATTTGCATGAAGACTGTCTTTGCACTTACATCGGTGAATTCTCTTGTTGTGCTGGACTTGAGCAAATCTAAATTGGCATAAAAAAATTCCAGAACCAGGACCTGTGGATTTATTCTTGTGTATACTATCAAATATATGGTAAAAACATGTTCATATTTGGTCACTAATTGCTTCATTTGTAAAGATTATGAGGCTCATGTTTCAAGAATTCATACTTACAAAATGACTGATATTTCCCACCACGCATCTGTCTGTCAGGCTATTAGACATTATTTGGGATCCTTAAATTACATCTTATGTTTAAAGTGAGTCTTGCTTCCTAAAAATACATAGGTATATACAGTATATGATATAGTATGGGAATGTTCTCTTAGGATGTATTATTTTTAGCCAGTTTGTGTTTTAGGGGCTCTCCAGAAACAATGGTCTAGCGAACTCATGATTTACCTTATAAATAAAATGAGATTGGAAAATGCCACTGTCTTTTGTAATTGATTTTAAACAAAGAAATCCTCCTACTTTGTAATAAAAGCATATACTGTATATTGTACTTCAATACGTATTGATATACTGTATATATATATATATATATATATATATACAGTATATATATATATAGAGAGAGAGAAGATAGATATAGATCAACAAACAAGGCATTTTATTTTACCTATGCTTTATTATCCTTCTGTGGCCCTTTCCATTACCTAATATGTTGAAAATAAATTATTTTGCTCAATGCAACACATATTTTAGAGCATTATCATATCATAATCTTCTTAGATTATAAGCTCCTTGGGGCAGGGACCTCCAACCTCTTGTGTCAATAACAACCTAGCACTTAATTTGTTGTATCCTTGTGATATTTTACTTGTATTGTTTAATGCACTTTTCCCTTGTTTGTATTGTACTTGTATCGCTGAATTGTACAGCGCTGCGGAAATTTGTGGCGCTTTATAAATAAATGTATGCATACATACATACATTATCAAGTTTATTTCAATTGTAACCAAAAACTGACCTAGCTGAATATATTGTGCAGTTTTATATGTACAACTATCCTTGTATAACCCCTTTTACAGATCACCTAAAATAGTTAGTGGGGTCCCGAGGCTTAAATATAAGACTCTTAAATGGTGTAGATTTAGAAAGAGTCAATAGCAACAACAAACACCAAAGAGATTTTCTACATAGAGAATATGACAGGAAATTCATCTCATCCTGCGAGGCTCACAGGGTTCAGTAGGTGAATTTATAGTCTACAAATTCTTCACTAAAGGAAGCATGAGAAGGCCACACTTAGCTCACAGAGTGGAACAGTCAATCATATTTGCATGAACTGCTTTTTTAATAATCCACATGATTATGAGTACACAGGCAGTGAAGTGGGTTTTTGGATGCATCTGCATGTCACACTATGATGTTGGTGACCTCCCTCCATGAATTCTGATTGTTTGACAAATGGCATTGCGAGCTCTGAATAGAAACCATACCTTAAACCATAAAGATACAGTCACCTCTACTTGCTAAGCCCTGTGACTGGGCATGACAAATCTAATGGTCATATGTAGTTAGTGCTCTGCTTTTCCCTCTTTGCCTATTATAACTGTAACATATTATGATAAAATGTCACTAATTTTGTATAAAATGGCATAATGTGAAATGATTTTAATGTATGGTATGTTTTCATTATGCTGTATAACATTGCGGCAAGTTCTGGAAGAGTTAATGCAAAAATCTCACCTATGTCTCTGGTTAGCTTGAGTTAATAATTAAAGGGCTTTATAGAGAGCTTACCTCTTAATAAAAGTGTTCACTCTTCCCCAGCTTTCTGGAGGGGAGGATTCAACTGGCAAGAGAGATTGCTGTGTGTTAAAGTATACTTGGGGGTAGGAGTGTGCCTCTAGATGTGCCTTATGGTAAAGGTTGTCCTGCAGAGCTATCATTACAGCTGTGGTCCTGAGAGAAGTAAAAGACATTCCTGGGGTAGACAGCCCTAGTGGGAAGTTACAGGAGGGAGTCCTGTGGAAGAACATTGCCCCTAGATTAGAGGTAAGTGTAGGGGTAGTTACTGTTTCCAGTATAAGAAGCTGCTAAGAGGTGACCAGAGTGTTGTGAGTAAAACAACTTCTTATTTTGTTCAGATTTTTTCTCAACATTAAATTTTACATGAATTGTGCTTAAAGGAAACTGCTGCCTAACTTTCTGTTTGGGTGTTAAAGGGGTGGTTACTGCTATCCTTAGGGGCTTTAGTGGCTAAATCATGCTACTTTCTTCACAATCATGTGACTAGTTCACCACAATATGTAGATTACCATATGTGGCCTCTGGTTAATAGGGAATACTCAGGTCCTTTTAAAAAAACTCTCTATCTTAATCCATTATGTTTGAAACAGCATTTGAGTTATGGAAATATTTGTGTGTTTTTCTAACTGATTCATTTAATTAATGAATTAAAACTTTGCTAATACAAAATGAAATACATAAAATGCATATATATAAAAAAAAATTAAATCACACCACATTAAAATGTAAATACATCTTTAACTGCAGGGAAGATTCAACTGGTCATATAACAATATAATGAACATGATCATAGATAATTATGCAGTCGTATCATTAGGATATTATAACATTGACATAAATTATGACAGTTGTTTTGTCTTATTTATGTTCAGCCTCTGGAAAGTTGAAAAAATGTATAATTACAGTCAATTTGCTGCTCATAAGTGGACACACATATTGAAACTACTGACAGACAAACCCGGAGGGATCTTTAAATGATGACTTTCCACCAAGCAATCTATTACTTCAGGATTACGTTCCCTTTGTCTTAAACTGTCTGAAAAGTATAGATTTTTACCCCAGGGCATTGTAGAAATTCTCCTCAATTTAGTATGTGAACTCATCCAATTGAAACTTTGTTGTAAAAAACATTTAACCAGATAATGTATTGGTGCAGTAAATGACTTCTAGAAACCCACAGTAATTGAGGTGTTGAACTGCAGTACTTGGCAGTCAAGCTTAACTCCTATTCAGTTTCACATGTTATTACTTGGATTGTTTTTTTTCCATGCTGTAGACGTGCCAAGTTTCACACCTTAAGGGCTGAGCCCTTCTCTCCTACAGCTTCTTTCATAAAATTCCAGTGCCATTTCCAAATGTACACCTTTCTCTAGGGATAGCTCAGCATATTTGACTGTGAAACCCCCACACGTGATCATTTCGCAAGTCCTCCAGAATGAGTTTGAGATCTTTTCATCTCTGCCACAAATCCTTGCTACTGAATCTTGTTGGAAGAATAATTTCAGATTTTTTTTCCAGAAGGTTTAAACATTTTCAACACTATTTATGAATTTTCACAAAACTCCTAAGGCACCAGAGAGAGAGTTTAGACCTGCTACAGTGTAGTCATATCCATGGTATCCAAAGGGTGTTAATTTATTCCTTCTATAAAGACATCTGGCACACCTGGAGTATGTAATTAGCTGACATGATTAATATAGACAATGGTATCAATGTAAGCCACATATTTATTGGGTAAAACATGCAGCAGATGTTTTAGTTTAAGGGTGTTCCAGTAAATTCAAGCTCTCTGTCACTTCTGTTTGAAGTAGACCTCGGGATTGTTAAAGCAATAAAAATATTCTCAAGAAGCTAACCCTTGAAAATGGTGCAGTCTTTCTTAAACCTAAGGTTAAGTAAAACTCACCTGTAGTAATATTAAGCACCTATATCAACGTCATGTATAGTGTCATTTCTCAGTGTATTCTTTTATCATTGAGGTATTTCCTAAATCACTTTTCAAGTTGTGAAGAATTGCTTCCAGATGGAGCCTGAATTATTGCATCTTATGGCTAGACATACAGTGAGTTTAGGCATGGAGCACTGGTTGTTACACTAACCAGAAAAATGTTTTAGGAGGTTTTTTTTTTTTTTTAATCAAAATGCAAATTGTTTTGTAGATACACAAATATGTGACAGTTTACCACCTCTCCAAATTTGCTTATTCACCAAAAGATCATTATTTTCTGCAACATGGTGAAATTGCTTCAATTTGCAGCTTACATTGGCCACATATGTACTGTTCATTGTGAATACAACAACACATTTTGTATTCATAGTGTGTTTAAGTGCGACTTTGCACAAGGCAAACTACTATGAATTTGCCAATTTTACTTGACAGATGAAGGAAGCAAACTGGAGGGTTTACAGCAGGGTTCCTGCTACTACACTGGCAATGTTTCCCTCAAAAGGCTCAAAAAAATATAGCAACAAAGTTCCAATATGAGATAAGAATTGCAAGCAGTTGTCTTCAGCACAAACAAATATATTGAGTATTTTTAATAAAATTAAAAATTCCTCTTATCTTATGTAGTATCAGCCACAGACTCTTTAAGTTGGAAATTTATAAAGCATCGATAACTTCATTTTGGCTTTTTTGATTCAATTAGATTCATTTCGATCAAATTTCTTTTCCCTCTGCTCCAAAAATTTAGCATATTTATTAAAAAGCAGGGAAAATAAATTTCAGACAAAAAGAAATGAAATCAATTGAAAAAAAAATCAGAAAATGCATTTAACAATTAGTTACTGTTCAAATGATCTTCATTGCAATGGTAACTAAAGCCTTAAATGCTATACTTATTGCCACAGCGATAACTGCTGCTATTGCTACAGTCCTAAGCTCTCATAGAGTGGGTTCCTCTCAGGCAGACTTTTTATAACCTAAGCCTCAACCTGGTTGGTTATTTGATTAGAGGCCATTAACCAGTCAGCAAAAGGCACTACCAATTTCTGCAGTTCCTTCACAGGTAGGATCCTCAGCTATAAATTACTGATTATCATTTATGGATGTTCAGTACCAGTGAGGAGTTTCAAGATGAAGGAGCTTTGTGGTTTTTTTTTTTTAATTAGAAGGAGGAATTGCAATTGAGGTGAAGGTGGCAGATCAAGACTAAAGATGAAGTCCTCCTTGTGGATTATGAGGGATCATGATGTAAAATCAGGCTGAGCTGCTGAGATCTCCCCACTGTGCCTAGCCCTAGTGGATGATTGGGGGGATATGGGTCATGGAAACCCCTTCATTGGAATTAAACATTTAAACATTCCCCTTACTTCACAGGGACATGGTGGTAAGGGAGTGGCTCCTTTAATGTTACCAATCCCTCCCACCTAGCCCTTAGCGGGGGACAATGTTGGGGGAAGGTGCTGTTACATAGGGTTTATTAAATAGTGCTTGAGCAATATTGATTATTCAGTGTTTATACAATGTAGTTCAAAATAGGTACTGTCAATAAAAAATTGCAGAGGAAGACTAATAAGTCATATAAATCACCCGTTTACTTCCACAGGTAGGGCAGATATTTATTTTTATTAGTAACTGGTTAGAAACTGCTGGCTGAAAAAACATAACTTGCCTTAGTGATTGTCTATTTCTCATTATTTTGTTTATTTTGTGTACTAATATTTTTAACCATTTTAAATCTAAATGTGCAATTTGAATGTAGCCACATTCACTTAAACATATTCTTCATCTTTTGCAAAAATAGTGCAAGACTCAAAACAATATAGTTTTTTTACGTTTTTTTTTTTTTATTTACATTTTGAGGACTTTGTACCTCAAAGCCATGCACTTGGGAAGGGTGAATTACAGTTTTTATTGTTAGGTCTTGATCTGCACATAAGACTGCCAGGATGCATTTCTGTAATTGTCATCTTTTGGTGCAAACCCAGACACATCACATGCACAGTTTTATATAGACAACACACAGTATGATTCAACTTTTTCTGTATGGCCAAATGAAATTGTTGATTGAGGTTTCAATTTATCTTCGGAAGTCTTTGTTGGAAGAGTTTTTGGGATGACTTTTAAGGAGTACAGTTTTTTGGCGAAAACATTAATATAAAATGATGTTATTTCACCCAGCCAATGTCATGTCATTTTTAAATGTGTTCCCCATGGAATGAAACCAAAGATTTTTTGTGTGTGAACTTAAGCAGTGCCTAGTTCTTAGATGAAATCTTAATTTGCTCATACATAGACGTGTCTTTGAATTCTTTTAATATGACATAAATGTTCTAGTTCTTCTTGCAAGTGATGAATTTGTTTCAAATTCAGGATTTGTATAGACTGATTATCCTGTCTTAGTTTTGTTGGTTACATCATTAAAGGGGCTGTTAAATTAAAATGAAATGTTAAGTATGTTATAGGCAGTTTCAGTGCAAAGTAATTTGCTGTTTAATCTCTTTTTAATGTTATTCTTTAATGTTTGTATTTTTAATTAAGTGTTTTTCTGTACTTTCGCATTCTTTTTTGGTTGCTTGTAGTCAACAACCCTGGCAACTATAACATTTGTTAAAGACAGTTTGCAATTGGTCTTCATTTTTACATTTTGTAGTTTTTTATTTATTTATTTTTTTGTTAAATATTTTTAATTGCGTTAAAATGTAATCAGCCATGTTCACAAATAATTGGTCTTTTAGTTGATGGGATAAATTAATCTAGAAAGCGGCCAATAAGATGAGATTGGAAGAGTGTGCTAGTACATGAACTGAAAAGACAAGTAATTAAAAAACTCAGGCCGCACAATAACATATTTTCCAGTTGTGTTCAGCAATGAAAAATGAAGCAAAACAAACAAAAAAAATGAGGAAACAAAACAAAGTCAATTAATTAAAACATTGAAGATGGTCTTAGAATGCAAAAAAATTGATGTTAAAAATAATTTGTGGTGAAGATTGAACATAAGGGGAACTGGATAAAAAGGCAACATATTTGAGACTCTCTCATGAGTGAAGCTTACATTATGCGCAGCACCACTTATGTCTGCTGGTTCTAACTGCCAGCAAGCACTTGGGCTGAGTATAGCCAAGCATTTCAGGTTTCCAGCCAATCAGCTGCCAGGTGCCAAATTCAAATTGCGAGCACTGCCTAGGCGCAGTGCTCAATTATCAATGTGGATCTTTATGCATGGCATTTTGAAGAACTTTGAGCCTGTAATCTATGCTAATCTCTCTGTTTCAAGTCTTTTGCAGTTTGCTACAGCTCAGCCTTAAAGGGATCATCTCCAAGTGTCTTCAGCAAAGAGATTCTGCATTATCTGAGTGAGTCTCTTCACAGCTAGCACCGCAGCTGTCAGTCAGGTACAGCACTAGTATGCCTCTGCAGCATTGAGCCTGGAGTGAGAGTCCCAGGAGAGGTTCAGCTGATCCAGGCCTCTGCCAGTGTTCCCACATGAGTCAATCCAGTTACCACCAGTGGGGTGATAACCTGAGGGTTGTGACCTGGGAGGTGCTTGCCACAAGGTCCATACCCCCTTGCTTTCATGGTGAAGACCACGGCCTCCTTAGACTCCGTGCCTCAGTGTTATCCAGCTCCAACTCTTGCAGTGGTACAGAGGGTCCACCTATATATGTTTACTATTTGTTTTCAATTCTTCTGTTTTATGCCCTTCCAGAGGTGTACCACCATGTTCATATGTGTTTACATGCACCTTGCCACAGTATACCTTAGTGCCTCCAGAGGTGTACCACCTTGCATTGGTATCCCTATATGTTCTTTGTTTAGTATGCCTTAGTGGTTTTAGAGGTGTAACGGGCTCTGTATATGCTATACTGCCTCTAGTGGCATCCCAGTCCCTTGGAAACCCCCTGTGTGGTCCCTGGATTCATGACAGTATGATCAAGCCTCTGTTCTCAAAGGCCCATGACAGTATGATCATTGTTAAATACATCTACTGAACTGAATTATGTTAATTAATGATAGATAGATTTATTTCAGGATAAATGATCAAGTACTGGTATTAGGTATTTTAGATATAGTTTACATTTATACACTGTATAAAAGGCAAGTGTGCACTTTATCCCAAGACTAGAAAGAAGCTTGGTGCTATATAAGCTTAGAGGTGTACCTAAACCTTTGAGCATAAAGCCATTAACAGTATGTGACTGTAACAACTAAATATAGTTTTCTCTTTTTATTAGCAGGACAAAAGATGCAAAGTTTCAAGGTGTGAGACCTGAGGAAGGAAGACTGTTGCTCTTGCTGTTAACAGTTAATAAAGTTATATCTTAATTCACAGAGTTTTAGGAGTTAATATGTAATTCTGTGTCCTATGACAAGGTCCCATTGACAGTCATTTAGATATAGAAAACTGCTATGATAATGTCTGTCAGATCAATAAAGATCTGTTAACAATGGACATAGCTACAATGTTCTAAACCACCAGATAGTGTTGTCCAAATACTCTTGTCCAGTTATAGGTATGACATGAGCATCTGGCATAGTCAAAGCAATTTTACACTGAAATTAATTGTAGGCCACATATGTCTTATATGCACAGGATGCTGCAGTCAAGCTAACTCTATCTGCAGTTTCATCCTGGGACCCTGAGTACCAGAACTAAAGTAACCAACTGCTTGTGTTTCTGCTTATGCCTTTATTAAATGTTGTTGGCAGCAGAAGCGTTTCAGTCTCTGAACAATAGACATTCACCTAAAAAGTTTACATTTTATCCACAATGTCTGCAAAAATGCTAAAGTTGCATTAAGCCATGATTACTTTGGTGTTTTCAAATTACTTTTAAAAAAAACTTCCCTTTCTATACATTTTTATCTACATTTGTATATATACAAAATAAATAACAGCTATAAATATTTTCCCTTTTAGATCAAAGCTAGTAATGTTTGACTAAGCATAATTAGGTGATGCTTTGAACTATAACTTTCTGCCTATGAGCAATAGAAGTAACAAATGTTGTAGACAACAGTCCACTAAGAGTCCCTGTTTGTGGGACAGTGCAAAAACAATGTTTTAAAAGGAAACAAAACAAACAACAAGGAGCTAATATATTGTTTATTTCATTAAACAATCTTGCTAAAACGGAATTAAATATCTTTCCACCCACACATGGACCCACTCCTACCTTTTCCATTCTAGTGGATGGTGCCATCATTAACCCTGTAACCTCTGTACATTGAACAAGCAAGATAACAATATTTTGTACTGACCGCTACATCCCCATATACATTGGTAAAAACACGGGTGCTTCGGAGAGTGTCGGACGACTTCCAATCAAAGGATATAATGACTCCAGCACTCCATGGTAGGTGTAAATGAATTTCTTTATTTAGAACATTTTAAAAGTCGTGCATAGGATAAAAGCAACTGCCTACGCGTTTCACGCCGTAGGCGCTTATTCATGGCATAGTAAAATTGAAAAAAACACGCACTTAAATACACATAACAGTCAGTTATATCCGGCGGAAGTTCAGGGTAAACAGAATATAATATAATTATTGCACCAAGCCCTGTCGCTTTCCATGAGCCATAATACATGTTGAAAGGTAAGTTCTATTTCAATTACAAAGATCGTAGATGTTAACAGCAGTATAAAGTGGTAAACACAGAGTTTCATGATAAAAGTCATGAGCGCTATATCCATATTATCATTCATGGTGAACCAACCATTTAAGGCAAATTATGCCATTTTTAATACAAAAATCGGAAAACGTAACATGTTGAGAATAATCTCTGTGAAACTCAAGCCCAGATAAAAACTGCCTAGATAAATGGTGCCGACTAAGGGACGTTCATGTTAACGTACAAGTTGGTACAATAATTATAGTTTCATATTACATTTTACATTTTTATCTTCCATTGGGGAAGATGTTTAACAACACATATCAAGATCCTTATAAATGCTTCACAATATAATAACCCAATAATAGATATGATAACATTAAAATGCAATATAACAACCTGTGAATATAAAAGATGGAAAATGAAGCCGGTAAATAAACGTCATGTCTAGGTTTAACAAAGAAAAGAAACTCAAGGTTCAAAAGTAACAACCATTGGTAACAAATATTGATAACAAATGTAAAATATATAATATAGAATGTTGCAATAATACAAAGCTGTACCTAGGAAAGTTAATACTGTTATAGTCTACTGTATATATCACAGATGAGATTGTAATGTGATACATCTGTACAAAAAAGATGATAATACTTACTAATGTGTTTTTTGTTTAATGTGTTTTTTATAGATTAATTTATATTATAGGAATATGTTATCATGGGTTAGGTAATACTCATTACTTAGTAATTAAAGCGCACGGTGGCCCATAAAGGAATATAGGTAAAGATGGTATGGGATTTAGAATTAGTATCTGATCAAGAGACCAATATGAAATAATAAAAAAGTTCAATTAGATCTGGATGCAAACATTAATATTAAATTTTAATACTAATAATGATAATGGACTTATGGACCCCATACCTCTTGCAGGGAAAGGGGGTGGTGCATAGCTATGGAGACGGTCCAATGGACCTGATTACTTTGTGGGGTAGCAAAAATAAGTAAATTGAATCCACCTTATTGGAGAAAGAGGAGGGCTTACTTGATGCTCCCGGACTTCCTACTGCTCCTATATAATAAAAATTTTCTCCCCAGCCACTGATTTGCTCTCCCCTGCCCCAGATGTGCCCCCTCAGCCCCTGATTTGCACCTCCAAGCTCCTGCTGTCCACTCTCGCCCCTGATCTTCCCCCTCAGCTCCTGATTGCTCTCCCAGCCCCAGATTGCCCTGCAGAGCCGCCAATTCCTTCGCAGGTTGCCAGAGTGTCATTTTGGTTGGTGGTGTGCCCCAAGATTTTGTAAATGTAAAAAATGTGCCGCGGCTCAACAAAGGTTGAACATCACTGGTCTAACTGACAAAATTTGTTCGCCCATTTTAAATGTTTGGTTGTAAAATGCTAATATCTCCCTGCCTCACTGTATGTTTGAAATCATAAAAATAGCTATTCCTACTAACAAAACTTCCCTACATTGCGGGCTCCTTCCAGCTCCCCCTAACAAGGACTCTTCTCACACACATGGAAGCGGTAACTCGTGATAACTATGTCAGCACAGAGCAGTCTTTCTATCGGGAACCCCGGAGTACAACACAAGCCAGATAGCAACAAACAAACACGGCCTCTATTTATAGCAGAGGCACCAGCTTGTTATTCCCTCCCTGCAGCTGCACAATGGGACAAGCAGACCCGTCACTGGCCTGAGCCGTCTCAACAGGTACTCTGCCATTATTAGCAGCCTGTAATATGACTGACTACTGCAATCTGCCATTATTAGCAGCCTGTAATATGACTGACTACTACAATCTCTGCCATTATTAGCA
>WMED01023787.1:0-11375 GCA_019650415.1 Pipa parva
TTTGACACACTCCGCAATTGTCGAAGTACCTGTGCACACGCACGCAAAGTAATGGAAAAGGTTCTCGAGTAGTGAAGTCACCCGAATTGACTTAACCTCACGACCATTCGAATCGCTTCGCCTGACCTTGCGACCATTCGAGTCATTTCGTCAAAATGGCCACCAGATAGCTTCTGCCGAACAGGCGGACACTGCCGGACTTTTATAAGACATTCAACTGGTACAGCATTCAAGCCTTCGCTGATGTCTGCCTGTTGAGAGAAGAGAGCTGGCGAGCATTTTAGCGAAGTGACTCGAATGGTCACGAGGTCAGGCGAACCTCAGCGATGCGACTGGCGCAGTCGCCTGAACTGTTCGTACTACTTCGCACAATGGTGAATTCCCCCCTTGATATATATTTTTACATGGTTATTAGGTCACTTTTAAGATATACAAGTCATAAAATATGCCTGAAATTTGAAAACAGAACCCACCTGCATCTCTTACACATTCTATTATGCAATCATAAATTTGTGTCATATATTGAGGAGAGCTAAGTTAAACCTGTTTTTTCATATTAAAGGGGAAATGAAGAGAAATTATTTCAGGTGCAACATTTATATACTTAATTCTTTAGGTGCACCAAGAAACATTTTAATGTTGGAAAGTGTCCAGACATGTCAGAACTACTGGTAGACTGACTATTGAGTCAACAGTATATCCACGCATTTTGAAATAAAAAAGGGATTATGTATTCTCATTGCAAGCCAGTACTTTTTAGTGACACTATATAGCTAAATCCTTGTAGTTCACAATTCCTTCTACACCTTACTATGCTAGGTATTCCATACTATATAGAAATTGTAGACATTTCCCAAACACTTGGAAGACAGAGATACTGCTATGACTAGACATCAATGTAGGCTACATAATGTATGATACTAGAAATGTATATTTAAACAACATAAGGCACAGCATAGTCTTACCAATTAGGGGAGTTCCGCTGGAGGTGGCAGGAAGCAAGTCATTGAGAATGAGCAGAAATACGGTATAGCCCAAGAGCAGAGTCATTTTAAAGGAAGCTCTGTCCACAGTATGGGGGGGAAGGTTAAAACTCAAAACATCAATGAGCATCAGGAATGCACTAGGGATTAGCAGATTAACCACATAAAGGATAGGTCGACGCTTTACAATAATCTATAAGAAACAAGATAAATTAGAGACAAAACACTTTAATTGTGATCTCTGAACACAGACTGAGGCTGGTTCAACAAAGTGAGGATTAATCATACAATATAAAGAGATGACTGCAGAGACTAATGTACACAGATTATGATTATAAATAAATTAAGAGAGAATCAAATTAATCTAAGAAGGGGTATTTTTAATCCTGGGATCTTAGGTGGCTACCTTTTTGGCTTAATGATGAGTCAGCTCTAATTGGTGTTTGACTTACATTGAATGTCACAAGGTCCAACATGTCATCAGCAAAGAAGCTTTCAGTCTTGACCAATTCCCATTCTCCCTGTGAGGTCAAGGCATCTTTAGATAATCTCTCAATGCTATCCATTGGCATAAGAAGACTAAGTTTTATGTGCTGCACTGTTGAAGAAGAGAGATAGCAATTAATCATAGGGAAAACACAAAGACTCCAAGGTGGTTAATGAGGAATTAGGGCACCAACTAAGGAATTTAAATCAACACAACAACAGATAACACCATAATTGAGAAGAAAAAGGCAGAGAGTACAATCAATGCATTGTAAGATTGGGAGAGCTATCAACTATATTAAGGGTGCATGTAGTAAACAAATAAGTGAATTAAAAAATTACTTTGTATAAGGCAGATTTTCTAAGTTATGATCCTATTTACAGGACCTTTTTATAATGATAGTTGAACATGAGCTACAGAAAGAAACAATGTGGCCAAGATTATATATTTCAGTGACTGTTTTTCCCCCAACATAAATCCACTATTCATAAAGGGAACAAAATGTTACCTAGTTACAAGCAGTTTATGGAAGACGGTTACCAGTCATGAGGAATTTAAATTTAAAGGTGCTTTAACAAGTTCGTATATTAGAACATGGGTCTTTATAAGGATTACAATCTGTAGTTGTTCCTTTAAAATGGTTGTTTTACACTGAAGACAAGGTTCTGTGGCATTCATATATACATTACCAGGATATTTGTCTATATGTCATTTCCTGTGAATATGATATGTAATCCTGTAAATTTCCTTTTTACTGGGCTTGAAAAAGGACCATGTAGGTCCGAAACATTGCCCTTGGATTGATGGATACTTAATAAAGATTCAGAATGCTACATTTTTGAGTGGCATGCTCTTTCATAGCCCCTTGCACAGGCACCTATTGTTGGAGGATTGAATGGTGGTGAGTGCGGCTACAATTGCAAAGAAATTTTTCGCATGAATTTTGCATACAGTATATAATACATTTGTTCCTTTCACAATAGAACAAGGATCGTGCAGGAGGAATTAATGATGAGTTTGTGGGATTCTGGTATCATGAACATTCTAAGCCAAAGAGGTATAAACCATAATCCACACATCTGTCATTTCTTTTCTTTGAAAGCCTGAATAGATAATGCAGTGACAAGAGGTTTATCTTTGCCTCCAGAGGCACAATTTTCCACAAGGGAGCAAATTTTTTTCCAGCAAACAAATAACATTAAATTGTAACCCATGTAAATTTAAGGGAAATATACTTAATTATGAAAAAGGTTTAGTTACACTTATTAGAACTGTGACTCAACATTATCATCACTGCAGGAGGCAATTCTAATAATTTACATGAAGGTAGAAACCCACTACAAACTTTAAAATTAAAAGGAAGCACCTATCAAATACTATATGCAACTATTTAGGTAAAGTCCACATTAGACAACCACTGTGTTACAGGGAACATGGACTACAAGACCGGCTATCCCTGACTACTCAATCCCTCCTACATGGTCCAGACAAGCACCCTACACTGCTGTTATCCTTAAAACAAATCCATTCTATTTGCACAACAAAAATGGCCAGCGCATATAGAGCCACAAAACGAGCAGCTCAGATACAGTTATTGAGATATTGCCTGCGTATGTCAAGAATAAAGTCTTGGGGTTTATGTAACTTTTTTTTAATTGGCTGAATTAGTTAAAATTGCAAAAAAAATACTAAAGTCTTTATCAGGCATATATATTAAGTTCCTTAATTCTGTAAAGTTTGTAAATCAGTTATTATAAGGGTACCACCACCTGCAGCTAATGGTATTCCAAGCAACTTCCTTGTAAATGAATTCTGCTATTGAGGAGGAAACATATGAAACATGGGTATGGACTCTTTTCTTCAGAAGATATTTAGATACACTGATACAGGGCCCATTGACTAAAGGATCAATTCACCTGTCAAATTCACCTCACTACAATTCGAGTCGCATCGTCAAAATAGTCACTGATTCACTTCTCAGTATTGACTAAAAGGTGACTAGTCATTGGATGCAATGTGTGGTGTAGTCAGTTGTATAGAAGTAGAATGCGGAGCCCTACCTTCAGCCCCCTAATTCTGCAGTCTGAAGTGGCAAAATCAAACAGATAAATTCAGAGCAGTTCACCTAGTCTCATTTGCTCCTTCAACACACTCCTCCGCTTAGTCAATAATAAATATATGTATAATGGAAGAGTTAGGGACAATAGATAAATAGAGGAGAAGTTAAGGAGATAATAATTAAAAAGAGCCAATTTTGTCACAAACAATGGAGTAGTTGAGGCAACCCAAGTATCATATTGGGAGAGATTTTAGAGGAAAGCTCTCTATCATTTTGTGAATGAAAATGAATGATCTAGAGGGAGTCAAATTTTACCAAAAAGAAGAACCAAAGAAACAGCACTCCTTGATTATCAGTCACAAATCAAAGAAGCCTAAGTAGGTAAGGCTACCTTACCTTTCATGCACCTAATGTAAAGGCTTGATAGTTTAAGTCAAATTGAGTTACATATGTAACATCAAAGTATAACTAAATGTACTTCCCTTATTATTGGGATATCTATTCCTAAACATTCATAAATATGTTTAATTATATGTCTGTACCTTAAGATAGTTGCATGCTCTGTTTTGTTTAGTAACACAAATAGGCAAATCAGCTTTGAACTGACTACTGGTAGTGTCTGTTATTAAGTGTGTTAAGCAACTACAAGAAATGCAATATTTTTTGAAAGAAAAAAATCTATCTTGTTTAAAAAACAAATTGAATATCTTATTACTAAGGAAAGGCCTTAAAATCCAACATAACTGGTATAAAAAAATAAACAAAGTAAAAGAGAATTGACAGTAAGGCCATTAAATTATGTTCTGGACACAGGAATCAGGTTGACCTTTTTAATACAATATTTTTCTATTCTAAACAAGTGCAGAAAATTCTAGAGAATATATTGTTCACTTGGGAAACTAAAATGACTAAACAAAATTAAGACAAAGCTCCTGGCAATTCAGCCATCGTTCAAACGGTGCTTATTGACTATGTTCAGAAAAAAATTTGTTTCTAAAATGGAAAAACAGATTACAATCAAAAAAATGTTATCTCAGTAACTGAAAAAAAGAGCCATATTTTCAAATGAAGAAGTGCAAATACAACAGGACAGTAATTATGACTATAGATGTTAAACTAAAACAGCCATTGTCATGGCTACAATTTCAATATAACCTCCTTTAAAACAACAATTTTAAAAATGTTTAAAAGCCTACAGTTTGCCTTTAAAACCAGCATTCAATTTTAGTGGCTTACTTCACCACAGAAAATCAAAGGCCTACTGCAAACTTACAGTACTGGTAGAAGTTGCAAGGGGTCTCACTTGATTCATAGTACGGGTTACGCAAGACAATGGGAATTCTGCATGAGAATGTGGGTACTTGCAGGCAGAGAGGCACGGCAAGCCACCTGTAATGTAAGCTTTAACATATGCTGTTATTTCTTCTGAAAAATGCACCAGGATATAAAACAAATTGATGAGAGATACTTGATTAATTAAAGAAGGAAAGTCAAACTTAGGTTCACTTTTTTTTTTTTTCTAAAGTTGAATAACTTTGGTTAACTTAGTTGTTCATTTAATCATTCAGGCCATCAGCTGTCACACACCTGAATCTAGGAAAGAGCCAAATGTCAATGAGCAGTTCTGGATGTCAAAAGGGAATCGAAAGATGCTAAGACTGCAAGAGCTGACTACTCTTAGGGGCTTCAGAAACCTCACCCGTCCTGTGTGATCCACTAGCAAGTAGGGGAGGTGCGGAGATTTATCTTCATCAACACTGAAAGATAATGGCATGTTAGATCAAGAAAACTGTTTCATACAAGTAGGTTTGTGGAAGTCAAAATGTTGACCGTGGATCTCTTATTAGTAAGAACAGTGCATTGTCCAATTAGGGATTCTTTAAAGACCAGCAACATCACAAAAAAAAAATCCATCATGTTTGGAATTGCAGTTTTTCCTACATCATACCTAACCTAAAAATATTACCTTTGAATTTAAATTATTTTTGTGTTTTTCCACCTTCCGTGGTTGCAGCCATAACTTATCTGTTAATGTAACAAACCTTACCTCCGTTTATTGTTTTGTATGGAACTTTGAATAATACATATTTATGAAGTGATAGCCCAAAAAAAAGCTTAATTTATCAAAGATGGCAGCAACCAGCAATGAGAAAAACAAAAGAAAACATTAAACAAAAAAAAAAAAAGTGTTTGAACCTTTCAGAAGCAGTGATGCCATTTAGGATCAGATTTGTGACCTCTGCAATGAAAGTGTGTTACTTTGAGACATTTGAAATAGATACAGTAGGGTTTGCAACTGTATACATGGGCACATCTGACTGAAAGAAATTGCAGCAATAATTCAAGTTATATTAGGTCCTAAAGGAATGTAGATGCCATTTTGTCATGTTACTCTGGAAAAAGATGAAGATAAATCATTTATGTCTGTCCAAAAGTTGTGGAAATTCCACAGTTATTACCATAACACCACAAAAATCTCCACAGTTATTACCATAACACCACAAAAATCTCCACAGTTATTACCATAACACCACAAAAATCTCCACAGTTATTGGGTCCATGAAAATAAAATTGATCATACACTAGAAGCCAACCTACACCACTGTTTATAGGGCTGTCCACTGATTCAGCTACTGTGGAAAGACATAGTCGAATAGTGCCATGACAACCTAATTCTTCAACTAGACCTCATGGGAGCAGGTTTCCATTCTGGATTAAGGACATTAACATGTTTGTTTTCAAAAAAGAAAAACAGCCACGAGAGTGCTCCACAGGGTCTATGCACAAACACAGACTGGTGACAGTTTGCTTTTCATTTCTTCTCCTGCACTAGAGGGTGCACTTTACTGTAATGTCACATATTTCCATGTGACACTTCCTCTTTATCTGATTTTCTGACTGAATTCATAAATGCAACCAAATAATGACTTTCATTTATTTGCCAATGACAAAGGCATACTTTGCTCAAGCAGTTGTGCAAAGACACATATTATTACAGGCGATCTAGCTTCTATCTTATTGTAGCAATATTGAAGAATATCAAAATTGTAGAGTTAGCTGAAGAGTAACAAGGTTGTACAGTTAATGTCTAATGCTCTTACAACAGTCTTCATTTTCCCTTCTGATACTCACAACTGCAGAACGAATATATCTGGGATCCACATCTCTTCAGCTGGTACTGAAATGTTTTGTATGCCTCCACACAATGATGGTTCCCATTCTGCAAACTCATTAAACCACATCTGCAAAACATAAATAGCTGTATGGAGGTGGTAAATTAAAAGCATTTCCTTCCCACAATTTAAACCTTGTGCAGCAGGAAACAGCAGTCATTTTGCTTACAGCTATTAGAATAAAATTAGTTAGGCCTGCTGAGGCACTATTAGATCCAGCCATGTGACTTCTCATATTTAAGATTGTGATGGTCTCCTTACTTTCTCCCTACATAAGGTGTAAAAATGCCACTGCACTCTCTATACTGCCAATTGTTGGGTGGATGCATCCATCATAGATGGAGCTGGAGAATCTACTTAGCTTTAGCCTCAGGTGTAAATGAAATTGTTATATCCTAGGAATGAAACTGAGAACTATGGGTAGCTCTTCACCCCACTGAGGAGTAGAAGTAGAGCTAATACTCCAGGTGTAAATGACTGTACCCTTTTGATAGTCAGGGCTGCTAACTTATCCCTTTTTAACTACCACTTATAGAATATGTGGTTTTCCATGGTGTACTTACACATGCCACTCTGTATAAGGTATATTTTATAAATCTCAGTAATTAAAGGGATGAGTTAATCCTGCTGCCATCTTACCGAGCCAAGTGCATAATGTAAATCCCAGGTTGTAAGCATTTCCCTAGAAGCTATGGGCCTCATTGTCAAAAGGGTGAATTCAGTTGTTTCACTATAAATTTGAGTGCATCACCATAATAGATGCAAATTCACTGCTCACTGTTAACTAAGTGGAAAAAACAATTGTCAAACAAGCTGACAGCAGCGAATGCTGTCACAGGCATAATGTGGAGTAGTCAGGCATATACAGTAGAAGATGGATGAGAAGTCATGCAGAGTAAGGCGTATTCGACAAGAGAAGGGGAGTGACATCAGTCTCATCATATCCCACTAATTGTATTCTGTGAATATTCTGTCTATTTCTATGTCACCTTGTCACTTAGTTGCAGTCACCATTGTCATTTTTGAATGAATAGTCACCTTACGCAACACTGGAGCCCTGCAATAAACCTCCTAATTTGCCCCTTTGAAATGGCAGTCAAACAGGTGAATGCGGAGCAGAACACCTAGTCGCATTCGATCATTCGAAATACTCCTCCGCTTAGTTGATAGAAGTTCCTGTGCACGCGTACGCAAAGAGATACGAAGAGCTCCGTAAGTTTTCCACTTTCATAGATGCCCGAATTGGTCGCGTATTCACCACATCCCAGAGTTTTTTCAATAAGCAAACATGGGGAAGTGGTGAATAGATGTGAAATTATAGCTCTATGCGATTATTCGGACTTTTGACAATGAAGCCTTATAAGTATATATGATGTTCCTTTAGAAAACTGGTATAGCTGCAAGTTCCACAGCATATGATCATTTAGCACAGAAAAATGTCATCTTGCATAATACATGTGGCTTATGGGTAGGGAAAGCATAAGCAACCTGTCATATAGGTAGATGTGTTGATATTGCGTTAGTGAGCTTTTATAAGGTAAAATAAAGTTACATTTTAGAGAAATCAGGGTTGTAATGATGTGTGTAAAAGCCATAGCTTTTATCATAATTTAAAGCATTTGTTTTTCAAAAATGTTACCATCATGCACTGTGCACATTGCATTATAGATGCTATTAACCTTTATACAATAAATAATGGAATCAGTCTGAGATGGAAAAGAAATGCAAAATAACTTCTACACAGCTTTAAATGGACAACGCTTGTGTTGCTTATATAGTCAATCCATCCAGAGGTACAGTGGGTATAAACAGTATTTAACAGTTTTTTAAAAGAAATGTTTGTAGCACTTGTGCTTGAGTGTTGCTGAGCTTTGCTTACCATTCTAAGCCAAAGGAAAGAAGTAAGCAACTGGTCCTTTTCATTCTGAAAGAAGGTAAAACATTTTAGCCCTGCAAATGCATAGTATCTGGCCTCAATACAATAGATTTTTCCCAAATCATGCTGAATTCACTAAACACGCTAAGAACAGAAATGAGTTTAAAAATAATTAATATGTGTATTGTTAGTTAAAATTATGTATTTGTAAAAAATGCTTTTCTTCAAACTGTATAGTTTTGTATGTATTTATTTCTGTTTTTAATGTGTAGCATTTTTCCATTTTCTAAAACTTTTATAGAATGGTTACAATCTTTATTAAAAAAACATGAAAGATAAAAACCCTATAAACAGAAAGTTTATGCACAGCAGTGCAGCATGGTAATTGCAAAGTCATATTTTTAAGCCAAACTCCTTGTATTAGTTACATTTTGTGCCTTTTAATAACCTGGCCCTATTCTATAATATCCAGTAGCTGTATGGCTTACTCTGCAAAGGGCTCATTATCCCATTTGGATAATAGTTCCCATGACAGTAATTATATAAATAAACTGTATTGTCCATCATGGCTATGCCAGTAAGTATAGTCTTCATTAGGATTGGCACAACAAAATGTGGGTAAATGTTTAGGGCCTCCTTATGGTAATAGTATGATATTTCTTGAGTATTCAAATATAAAAGCTACTGCTTTTACAAAACACCCTGTAGAACAGCGGTTCTCAACCTTTACCTGCCAGCAACCCCGGGCGCTGACGTCACCACGCTACGCGTGATGACGTTTCGTCCGAACGTCATCACGTACGCGCGTCACGTGGTGACGTTTGCGGCCGACGTCACCCCGCAGGAACCCTTATAAGAAGCGGAGCGATTCTCGACCCCTGTGGGACGGCCTCGCGATCCTCGCCAGGGTCGCAACCCACAGGTTGAGAACCGCTGCTGTAGAAAGACAGGGCTTCAGAGTATTAGGTAAATAAAGACAGGGCTTCAGAGTATTAGGTAAATAAAGACAGGGAACTATCTGTGCAAACCTTTCAAATCTGGTGGCCTTAGGCAGCTGCCTTTTTGGCTAAATGGAAAAGCGAGACATTGATTTATTATCACTTGAGCACGAGTAGCGCACTGTAAGCAGTACAGTATTTTCCCGACTATAAGGCGCACTTAAAATGCTGAGAATTTCTCAGAAATAGAAAGTGCGCCTTATAGTCCGGTGCGCCTTATATATGAACCCGATGTAAGTTGAATAAAATTTGACTTGCGGTCTGAGCTATGGTTTATTTACTGGTAATGTGCTGCGCCTTATAGTCCGGTGCGCCTTATATATGAACCAAGATTGCTTAAAAGGTGCTCAGAGAAAGTGCGCCTTATAGTCCGGTGCGCCTTATAGTCCGGAAAATACTGTACATTATTTACTAAGTTTAGATTTAATTGTTGTTTGGACATAGAATATGCATTAGTAAAGGTGCACTCACATTTTATAGATTTTGTTTAAGAACAAGACAATGAGGGGATGATTCACTAAAGTGAGAATTCAACTGTCAAATTCTCAAACAGCGGATTCTCTTAGCAAATCCGCAACTGCGACAATTCTCCCATTGTAAAGTCACGACCGTGACAATTTTTAATGTTGCGACTGCAGTAAAGTCACAACTGCGACAATATTCTCATTATAAAGACGCGACTATGACAGTAGCAGTCTATTGCGACTGTCTTTAGCTGGAGAATTCACACCTATACGCAACAGTTCAGACTTTAGCAAATAACCCCTTAGAGTTTTAGGTCTAAAACTGCCAAAGCCCTACACATTACAAGGTTCCTGCTTTTACAGCAATGTAAGCAGAGTTATCCTCTCAGACATCCTTAAGCCTCTTATTGATAATCTCTGTAGGGGAAATACATACCACCCCCAAGATAGCATACACAGTGATGGATATGTTCACCACTGTTGGGCGGTTCAGATCTCTCACTGGACGGAAAGCTTTCCTTAGAAACACTTGTCTGAAAGAGTCTAGGAAATCTTCTGTCTGACCTCCAGTGCAATTCAAGTCACCCTTTATCATGTGGCCTGTAAAAAAAAACAATAAAAATGTGAGCATTTTAACAATTAATGTCAGAATTTTACCCTGACATGAATTACTTCCTTTTAAAACATAACTAGGGCACTAGAGAGCACTGCGACATTGGAATATATTGGTGATTTTTTCCCATGTAATTAGGCTTCTAGTGCTTGGTGTGCAGTCTAAAGGCACAATACTATGAAACATTTCTCTAAAATATAAAGCTTCAGCATAAAGGTGCTCAGGGGTTAGTATAGTTTACCAAACTATTAGTTATTTTAAGAGAATTTAAAGTGCACCAGTCACTTCAAAACTCTAATACTAATTTAGGATCTACTAATGAAATCAACATTTGTGTAAATATATATGTATTTAAAAAAATGTACCTTTATACAGCGTTTCTCTGTCATCTTCCCTGTCAACCTGACTTTTCTTTCCCGAGTCAGGTTGGGCGGGGCTAAATGATGATTGATTGACATTATAGCTCTTCCAATCAGATAACGATCTAGCAGGGATCTGATTGGAGGAGCTATAATGTCAACCTGGAAAGTGAAGGTTGGGGCACCACAATACCGCATTTCCCCCGAAAATAAGACAGGGTCTTATATTAATTTTTCTCCTAAAGAAGCACTAGGTCTTACTTTTGGGGGATGTCTTATTTTCGAGAAACATGGTACTGGTAAAGTATATTTCTTGTACTTTACTGCAGCTAGGTCTTATTTTCAGGGGAGGCCTTATATTTC
>WMED01023788.1:0-11375 GCA_019650415.1 Pipa parva
CTACTCATATAATACCACAGTACTCATCCCTCTACTCATATAATACCACAATACTCATCCATCTACTCATATAATACCACAGCACTCATCCATCTACTCATATAATACCACAGTACTCATCCCTCTACTCATATAATACCACAGTACTCATCCCTCTACTCATATAATACCACAGTACTCATCCCTCTACTCATATAATACCGCAGTACTCATCCATCTACTCATATAATACCACAGTACTCATCCCTCTACTCATATAATACCACAGTACTCTTCCCTCTACTCATATAATACCACAGTACTCATTCATCTACTCATATAATACCACAGTACTCATCCATCTACGCATATAATACCACAGTACTCATCCATCTACCCATATAATACCACAGTACTCATCCCTCTACTCATATAATACCACAGTACTCATCCCTCTACTCATATAATACCACAGTACTCTTCATTCTAACACTAGAATAAATCCCACTTCTTACCATTTTATGCACTAGCACTTTTAATTCAATGTTTTTATCAGGAAAAAAAAAATTTTCATTCATTTAAATAACAGATTCCATTTGCTAAAAATCCCTAAAACATTTAATGAAATACATCATTCACTGGAGCCTTTTCTTTTTTTCTTGCTCACGGTCTGTTTCTCTCTTGGGAAAAGCCTAAAATAGTCCTTTTTGTATGTTTTCTAAAAAAAAAAAGAATGAAGGAAGTGAATGAAAATGGTGATTTGCTTAAAGAACATTTTCTTAAACTACTTTTCATGTCCTTTAATGTAAACAATGAAGAAGTTACAGAGATAATTTATATTTAAATGGGGGAAAGTCATCCATTATTCTGAAGTAATCAATTTGCAGTAATGCACAAGCCTGTTGTGAATAAGGCCGCTGCCCATTAACTCTCTGGAATGGCAATAAAGATTGGGCAACAAAATAATTGTACTTTAGATCAAAGAACAGAGCCCCTACTGAGAAGTAAATGTATACCCTGCCAATATTTCATCTTTTACATCCATTCCCCCTCTTTAACCTAATATGAAAGCTATAAAAAAAAAAGGCCCTGAAACTGTTATTGTGAAAGCCAAAAACTAATTAGTCAGTACTTCCCAATGTGTTTAGTGAAAAGTCACTTGAAATAATGGGCTACTTTCTGAAATTTTATAGGTTTACTGAGTCTAGTGTTCTCTGGTATTTCCTGTTTCGTTTGGTCGGGAAGATTGACTCAACTTTACAAGTCATCTTGAGTAACACACACACTTTCCAATAAAGACAAATAACTTCTGGAATCATAAAGTACACAAATGAACCTGAAGGGAAGAGAAGCTGAGGAAACTAACAACAAATAACAAGACCATGACCCAGTTTACATTCATTTTTCAATACTGTAAGTATTCTTTATTCAGTAGCTTGCCCTGTGCTGTATGCAGCATTGTCTATAGTGTTTGTTTCTATAGCAACTAACCAGGTTGCTTTGGGCCTACACATTGACCATCTCTCCAAATCGGAGTACTAATGGATGGAGAGGGTACTTGCATGATAAAATCATTAATGAGCCAGTAACAAAATTAAAAGAAAATTGTCATTTTGATTGGTATGGCAGTTATCCAAATGCTGTAATAAAAAAAAAAAAGTTATCTTAGAAGATGAATTTCTTGCATCGTTTTTTTTCTTTGCTGATGTCAACCATCTTTTGGGGCACTTTCTGAGGCACTTTACGAATCTTCCATATAAATCAATGTTTGAATGACAGGTAAAAGATGGCTGTTGCCAGTGAAGAGCAAAGCAAACACAAACCAACGTAAGTTAGAGATTTCAATTTCATTTTTTACAGGTACTGTGTAGGAAAACTGCCTTGCCAATCCAAATAGTATTTTTTCATTGACTGTATTAGAAACATACTGTATTATGGGATTGTTAGATCAAATGTGCACCAAGTTACTAAAAGTATATTATCATCTAAAATATTTCATTTTAAACCATCTTGTTTAATTTTTTTTGTACACCCACAAACATCAGTGTAGTTTGCTGTGAGTAAAGTCCAAAAACTTCCATATTAAAAGTACACTTTTCTGCTTTTGCACAGATATCTTATCACAAGCACTGTGCTAAAAAGCTCTCAAGGCTACAGTAGCATTTTTAGGGTTTAGTATAACTTGTTCCATGCTCAGAGTTACACATTACATGAATCAGCCTCAGCTGCTATTTTCTCCCTTAGGGACCTACTGGCTGTGCCTTTGCATTGACAGTTCGGTAATGGATCAGAGAGAATATGTACGCTCAACATGAGTCTGTAGGCATTTTCCATATGTCTTTAGGCCAGTGGTTCTTAACCTTGTTTGAGGTACCAAACCCGCCAGTTTCATATGCACATTCACCGAACCCTTCTTTAGTGACAAATCACTTGACCCCCATGTCTTGACCGAAAAGGCTCCACCGAACCCCTGAGACTGACTCACCGAACCCCTAGGGTTAGATAGAACCCTAGTTAAGAACCACTGCTTTAGGCTTAGAAACACATCTGCTAAACTGGAATCTGTGAAATCCAAAGATTATTTATTCCTACACTGCCTGTTATGATATTCATAGGATAATTGGGTCTATTCGCAAACATAGGTGTAAAATTTCACTGGTGCAAAACCAATAGCAAACAATCAGGCACTTTGTTACTCCTAAATGCATCCATGTTTGGAAACAGACCCTATATCTATCTTTACTTCGGTCAACAAAACAGACAATATACCAAACATGTCACACAGCTGCCGAACCACACATTAGGCAATGCATTTCGGGGACAAGACTGATCATTTCTGTCACAAGGTGATTCTGGTTACAGGCACTGTTGCTGCTTGATACTCTTGGTGTAGTAGCACTAAGGTTCCAAGGATGGAATTACCAGGATGTTATATATTGTATTCTGAGTCTTAATCCACTCTTTCCTTGCGAGCTACTGGGCTGCTCATTTTAACTATGTTGCTAACTAGATGCAGATAACAAATGTTGCTAGCATAGCTTATATTATTAACAATCCTCATAAAGTCAGCTATATTAGGTCATTCCTCCAGGACTTGCATTTTCAGTGACTGGTATGAATGTCTCTCTGCACTCGGATATACCACTATTCTCTGGCAGTCAGGATTGTACAGTATAAGGGAAATAAAGGAACAACCAGGGCATAAGCACCATTTAAATTAGATTTATTTAAATGCAGCTTTGCAAGATGTTGGAAATGCAGGAAAAATAGTATTGGTAAGACTGAAAATCTAACTAGCGACCTTTGGTTCAACAAATGTGACAGGCCTTTTCTGCACACAATTAATTATGGAGTTCACTTGTCTTTTGTCCTCTCCCAGGAGGAAAATAATTCCTTTCTTTCATCCTTGCCTTGATTTTGGCATCTTGATCTTTATTTTAAACGTATTGTCATTTTACACAAGCATTTAGATTCTTTTTATAAACAAAATCAAGATTTGTGTGGAATTTCATTTCTGATGTTAAACATAACTGGGCACCAAGGATTCTAAAATATGTGACTATTATTAAACTGGTTGCTAGATGGGGAAAAAAGACTCTTTCTGTATGGCCATCAGTACAGAATAAGGGGGTAATTCAGGAAAGAGCGAACTTACCTGGCGATCCTTCGATTCACCTCACAGAGTCTAGTATGCGAGTGGTCTTCGAGCTGATGCGAAGGATCGGGAGGTAAGTTCGCAGTTTGCTGAATTATAAGAGTGAGCCTCTCCCTTTCATCACCAACCCTCTGGTGAGTGCCCTTTCTTACTACACACTGAAGCCTCCACTGTCACTTTAGCCTGATTTTAATACATATCATACCTGCTGAACCTAATAAAACAGAGATCCTAATCTTAGCATCAGGAATGCGTATCACCCAACTTCTCTGGCACTGTGACTGTCGCGTCGCACGGTTCCATAATTCTGACACGACTCCATTGTGGTCACATAACTCTGATGTAGTTCTGTCGCGGTCATGTAATTCTGACACAGTTTCATTGTGGTTGCATAATGCAAGGCGTCAGTTCCGTTGTGGTCACGTTACTGCCATTTTCCCTTTATAAGGTACCCAGGTTGGCTTTCCTGCACCCGATTATAGAACCTAGTTTTTAGTTCTTGTGTGCAGTCCTGTTCTTAGTTCTGTTCTTCTGTGTATGACCTCGGCCCATTTTGTTGACCTTCATTGCTTTTTGCCTGCCTTGATCTTTGCTATGAATTTGACCATGCTACTTGCCACCTGCCTCAACCTTCGGTTTTGTATTACAACGATACTTGCTATAACCCTTCCACCAGTGGATAGCTACCGTAGGGAGTTCCCGACAGCAAAGCCCATACCTCCTTGCAGGGGTCTAAGGTGAATACCAGGGGGATACTTAGATTCCACAGCCTGGGAATACCTTGCACCAAGTTCACTATCAATCTGTGCTGCAATCTCCTTCTCCACTCTATCCTCAGCTGCCCCGGCCTTACAGTTAGTTCTGCTAGGCCTAATCCAAGTACAACAAAAGTACTTTCTGAAAGCAGCCTGTTAGGCCAGTTCATCAACAGGGATGATCTTTCCAGAGGTCTAGAAACCCATACCAGCCAGTCAGCTGTTAAAATTCACTGGTACAAGGGAACTTGAATTCTGAAGCCAACTGGTGATTGATTGCTATGGATTATTTCACTTCTTTAAACAGTTACACTTGTTAATTAATTCCACTGTGTTTTCTCACTGATTTATTCCCCCTAGTTTAGGAGAAATAAGACAACACTGTTGTCAACAATAAAAAACATTGACTGCATATTTTTGGTTAAGAACACCACACATACACATTCATATTTACAAAAAAAAAAAAAAAACACGCCACACACACAACCATACACCCTCATGCACAACACAGGGAGTTATTCACTGAAGTCCAAATTGTTGCATGTAGGTGCGAATTTGCCAGATAAAGACAGTCGCAATAGACAACTACTGTCACAGTTGCGTCTTTATAATGAGAATATTGTCGCAGTCACAACTTTATTATGGGAAAATTGTCACAATCTTAACTTTAAAAAATTGTTGCGACTTTACAGTGGCAAAATTGTTGCAGATTTGCTATGGGAATCCGCTGTTTGCGAATTCGACAGTCAAATTCGCACCTTAGTGATAACCCCCACAGTATTTATTATATACCCACAAACAAGGACACCAAACACATCCATTCATATTTACAAAAGCAAGCACACCACATAAAATTATTCTTATTACATAAGGTTAATATGTACAAAGCAATGTGACATTCTTGTGCAAAACTGAAACATTTCCCCCTCAAAAACATTACACTGCATTTGTGGGGAAAACACAGTCTTGCTATGATATTGACTGATATTTTTACAGACAAAGTTTTAAGATTTTGTCAGGAAAATTTTCACTAACTTCTGACCTTGATGAATATTTCCTATTTGTTTGCACTGTAAATGTCTTTAATGTAAACCCTTACTAAAGTATTACTTATTGACTATGCTTAGTCACCCACCCAGTTGTTGACTAACTACGCTTCTTAGTTTTCTCAGCTTACAGTAGTTTCCAGTTACTGTGTATTGGGCATCTGCCCAGAAGTCTTACTAACAATTGCTCATAAGCCCAGCTTTTACAACGAAAATGACTCAATAGCCCACCCATTTGCTATGGGTTTCACTGCGCATTATTCAACCAACCTACCATACAGTTACCTGTATACTGCAAATTTTCCAGCAGTCCACTCACTTCCCTAAAGGAAGCATTTGTCAGTGAATGCTAAATTTAGTAGCTACATTTATACAAACTGTACACAGGTGGATATAATCCTAAAATTATACAGACTGAGCTGGCAAGCAGATATTCACACACGCCAATGTGTCCTCCAGTGGTCCAGGTTGACCCTGACTTTACCTACTTTATTAACATTCTGTTACTTTATTGACTGGAAACTGCACATGTTGTCTTATGAGCTGACCTTCAAATGAACTCTGTAGGAATAGTAATAGACTTTCACTGTTGTCTACCCAATTTTGATTAGGAACCCATACTATACTTTATAGTGAGGTAGACCAAAGAGCTGCAGACCAGAAAAACACATGTGTATTGAAGTTAATGCAGTGGATAATATCATGCATGGTGGGCTACATTATTCTGTAAACTGTACTTGCATAATCTCATATTCCTACTGTAGCTGTTTCAAATGGTGTGAAAAAATGTTATTCACACTTAATGGATTCAATCTATTTTGCAATGATAATTTAGCGCTTTGAATAAAATAGAAAGTATTTCATGTGTGTGTGGAAGATCTTTGGGAAAAAGTTTCTAATTTCCATTTTACCATTACTCTATATCCTCTCTTTCTTTATATATATATATATATATATATATATATAAACTAATGAGACCCTTATAAATTATTATTATGAATGGGATAAGACCACAATGCATTTGTTGTAATTTCTACTTCTTTCATTGCTGGCGGATGAGGTTTATAATACAATAATAACATAATAAGGTACACACTCCCCCCCCCTTCCCCACCCATAACCCTTTTCCAAACCACCTGCAATTTTATGTAGCCTGGAATCCAGGATACCAGAAACTAATAAAAACTGAACCCACTAATTAACAACTAGGTAAAGCTTCAACCTTGTGCAATATTTTGATTGCTTTTAAGAATCCGCACACATACATTAAAATCCTAAACGCTATTAAACTTAAAGAACCTGAGCTGGTACTGAATGTTTATATAACCCCTATTTTTTTTACCTAGTAAGAGGTTTATGGAAGTTCTCTAGTCTAGGAGAATAATATAAAAAAAAAGCAGCAGAATTTAAACAGGTGTTTTATTGACACTTTAAAAGTGTATGGATTTAGTCAAATATTTTGTTAAAAAAAATATATTCCGGATCTCTAATTTCTTCTTATTTCTCTTTCTTTAGCCTTTCACACGTTGACACTGGAAATGGTAATAATTTAGGCAATGATTTTAATCAATAGCAACCAGAAAAAGAAAATTGATGTTTAGATCGACATGACGGTTCTTTCTATGCTGTACTTAAAAAATGTCATTTCTGAAGTTGATTTCCTGAATTTTAGCAGTTTGTATGGTTTAATTCTTTCTCTGTTGGTTACAGCCAAATTTGGGGCTTATTCATGAAAGTCCAAATTGTTGTGTAAAGGTGTGAATTCACCACATCCCTATATTCAGGTATTCAGAAAACTCTGCAATGTGGCATATTCACCAACTAACAACAATTGCACACTACACAATAGACTGTTACTGATGCAGTCACAAATTCACTATGGGAATTCTCTGTTTAGTAAATAAGGAGTAGAGAATTAGAGCATAGCAACCCAAAATGATGAGAATTCACATTGACAGTCGAATTCTCACTTTGATAAATAACCCCCTTTAAACTTTCTGGTCCAATTCATAACTATGAATTATCTAAAGTTCCGTAGGAAACAATAGGACTAGGCTGGGGTTCATTTACTTAACGAACGAAAGATGGCTGCAGACACAAGCAAACAAACTCAAAGTAATACAAATCAGGAACTCAACTCCAAAGATAACATTTTGGGGGTTATTCACTAAGGTGCGAATTCAACTGTCAAATTCTCAAACAGCGGATTCCCATAGCAAATCCACGACAATTTCCCCATTGTAAAGTGACGACAATTTTTTAAAGTTAAGATTGCGACAATTTTCCCATAATAAAGTCGTGACTGCAACAATATTCTCATTATAAAGCAACAGTAGCAGTCTATTGCGACTGTCTTAATCTGGCAAATTCACACCTATACGCAACAATTTGGACTTTAGTGAATAACCCCCATTTATCTGTAGGAATAATTTTCATTCTAAATGAGGTTTTATTTTTTTGATGCTGGTTTATTGTTATTTCTCTTTTTCGTATTAGGGTGGCAGGGATTGCCACAGGACTGGGTCCAAAAAAGCCCTTCGACAGTCCCTTTGGAAAATACAAAGGTGTGTAGATCAACTTTGACCATTCAAAGTTGATTAGTCAAGTTGTATGGGTCAGTACCTCCCCGCATAAGAATCAATTATGAAGCAGTAGGGGATTAAAATTAAGGTGGGTTTGAGCAAACATTCATCCAAGCCCTGAGGGTCCAACAATCCACTTTACAATTAAAACTGTGGAAGGTTTGGTTATCTTGCTGATTCTTGTTTCAGAAATAGAAATTAACTGCATTTGTCATTCCATTCCACATGAAAGTCATTTGCTTGCCCTAATCTCATACCCCTGCTTATGTAGTATATTCCTCCAGGTGAAATCTTTTTCACAGCAGTAAAGACAAAATATCAATTAAATGCTGCTGCTGTCTCAAATCAACATATGAAGCATTATATTTAGTATTATTTATTTTAAGCATGGCTTCCTTTAGATGTAAATCTAGACAGTGAGTCAATGAAGTAGTTTGAAGCCCTATACTGCACAGGGAACCTTCTTTATTGAATGTGAAGTACAAAACAGAGGATGTCTTAAGAGTTAGTTTAGTTTCTCAACAACCTCAACCATGAAACTCAGATTTCTTTAGAAATGCCTTGGGATATGAACATTGTAATCAATCCCCACTTAGCCATTAGTGAACCCACATCTATACTAACACTTGCCTCCAGCCCCTTATGTATTTAAAGGAAGAATGCAGTTAAGAGTCTGTGCTTGGAGAACAATGTATATACACTTTTTAATTCCCATGACACCATTCCAGAAGTGACATGCTTTTACTAAACCCAACCTGATTCACTGTAAACACCTGCAGTACAATTCATCTGATATTTCTCTATGATCATGCACTAGTAACAACTAGTATAACTATACAAATGATACCTAGATTTCTATCTTCTTGGAGTCATGCGAGGTGAGGCTAATTCACTCAGTGAAGGGTAGTGACATCATCCTCACCATGACACACTAACTTAAGTAAGTGAATAATACGCCTATTTCTAAGTCACCTTGTCCCTAGTTCATATTGTCACTTAGTTGTAGTCGCCATTGTCACTTTTGAATTAATAGTCACCTTACACCATACCGGAGTGAATTCACACCAGAGAATTTACATTACCGATAGATTCTGTTGCTTCCTGAATAGTTGAAGTACCTGTGCACACACACGCAAAGTAATGCAAAGTGCTCCATAAGATTGTGACTAACTGTGTGATTGTGTGTGATTGTGACTGACTAGACTCCTATTTGTCACATCACAGAGTTTGCTGAATAAGCAAACATGTGGAAGTGGTGATTAAATGTGTATTAAAATCTATACATGACAATTCAGCTTTTCACACATAAGGTCCTAAATCTTCACATTATGATTGGTATTGTGTCTATTAACACATATATGTAAAAAAAAAAAAAAAAAGGTCTATATTAATAGGTAACATTCCTGTGGCATTCTTCAATTTAAAAAAAGTGCAAATTAGAGAATGGCATTTTGTTTTTCTTTATTTTCTTAAAGAAGATTTTCTGCCAATGATGCATAAAGTAATTTTCCTTCCCATTAAATTCCCATCACAATGAATATTTTGCCGCATTCATTTTAAAGAGATTATGTTACACAAAAACACAGTTGGGGAAGATCAAGGCTAAGAAAGTTTGCAGTCATTTATTCTGATATTGACCTTTTCAGCAATTTGTCAGCTGAAAGGGCGTTATAAAGAGAGGTTCTGAAATCAAAATCAAAAAGTGATCATTTTTCTTCATTACCAGTGATTACTATGTAACACTGCATTCCCAGATGATGAGTTAAAAAGTCTGACTAAGTATCCATTAAATCCCAGGAGTTTCAATTTATTTGGAGCACATGTAGTCATTTTAACAATATAAAAGTAACAACATTTTCTATTTAATTCACAGTTGACTAAAACAAGAAATCATTTTATGTGATAAAACTTGCCAAATATCATGATTTTATATTTGACAACTAATATTTTTTTTAATTGCCAAATCAGAAATGTTATAAAATATACACTTAAATAGTTTTGTATTCTAACATAGACTAATAAAATATTAATTTTGGAAACCTATTGTTTTCCTACTTTAAACAATTTTGTACCCCGAATACGAGTTATCAGACCACCAATACATGATTATTTGGTTTGCAACCTTTCTAACAATCATGCTAATGTCTTCAACATTGCAAGGTTTATGGTTTATCTCCTGCCTACTGCAATGAGAAGATCCATTCTTCTATTACTGTCTCTAACTAGAGGATGATCATAATTTGCAAACCTTTGGCTACAATACTACAGAAGTAATGACATGAGCTATATTCATTTTTGTTTTCACTGGCAGCCCCTTAAATTAAAAGGAAAAAGAGATGCACAAAAATGACTATATATTCTAGCAACGTGGGCCTAACAAGTAATGCAATGCAGGAGATTGAGTTAAATAAAACAAAAACACCTATTATAATTATTAGCAAAGCTTGATACAATTGCTTTGCAGGGAAAACATGTAACAGAAATAGTTATGATCAAATTTATGAAGACAACGAATTATATAGGGAATATATATATATATAAACAAACAAAGCACCGCACTCCACCCTACTGCAATTCACTTAATTACCTTGGTGCATGTAGAAAAAATAACATACATATGAACTGCTACAGAAAACAACGATTTTTATGAAAAATACAAAAATATTTAATAGGTGATGTAACAATAAATATTTTTGTATTTTTCTTAAAAATCCTTGTGTGCTGTAGCAGTTCATATGTGTATATATATATATATATATATGGAAACTCAAGGACCAGACCTTCGATCATTGTTAAATAGACTCTTATTTTGGACTTTCTTGGGCTTGAGGAGCACATAAATTCATAACAAATATATAAAATCAGTATTCTACCTGGCCTATTTATATAATCTGTTTAAAGTGAAACGTGTACAGCCAAGACAGTACCAATATTTAGTGCTTTTTATCGAATTCTAAACTTGCAACAAAGATAGTTTTTATTTAGCACAATTTATGTGCAGACACCATCCTCCAAAGATCAAAAGATAGATTTTTGAAAAACAACATTTTGTTTATTTTAGCTACCGTATATACTCGAGTATAAGTCGACTTCGTGTATAAGTCGAGGTCAGTTTTTGGGCCAAAAATTTTGAAATTTGCTATGATCCTTGTATAAGTCGAGGAAGGAGTGGGGGGCTGTAAAGTGTGTGAGGAGCTATCAGATAGAATGGAATATTAATAGAGTATCCTTATAGTACCAAAAGAAAAACACACCACACACCTAGATTTTAGGTGTACAAGATTGTTCTGAATTATAGTCAGGACTTTACATACAGCGCCCTTTCTGTTTCAAACCAATTTAAACAAATCAGATAAGG
>WMED01023789.1:0-10789 GCA_019650415.1 Pipa parva
GGTCTTGCTTACAGCCGGTCCCTGGTGCAAAAAAGGTTGGGGACCTCTGCTTTACACGACTGTTTGGACTTTTGTGAATAAGCCCCATTTGATTAGATGGGATTATTGATGTTGTTTTCAGGTGGAACTGAACAATGTAGGTAGATAAGGAAAGCCTGAATACATGTTGTACTACAGCTCCCAGAATCCTTTGTACCTCAAATCAATTTTTGAATTTTTTCTTTTAATCCTGGGCTCACAAAGGTTGCCATCATATAGTTCTTACATTGCCTGAGGGACCTGAAGAGGTTGTTAGAAGGCCTCCAGAATCTTTATAAATCAGGGCAGTTGCAAAATACATAAAAATGAAAAATTCAAAGAAAAACAGGGAGAAGCTAATCAGAAAATGGGATTTGGTTTTGTCTATGGTAATAGGGAACCCAGGGCAGATGAAACTATAGGGCTCCTGTGGGTGTATATAGGGGTATAGATACTGCTGGTTAGCATTTCTTGTTATGAAATTCAGCAATAAGGTTATTGGCAAATTCCAATTTGTATTAAAAAAAGCAGAATTTGGCTTTGATGTGTATTGACGGAAGACTGAAGGTAACAATGGGGGGGGGGGAACGAGCAGTTTTGGATATGATTTTGCTAGCAAAACTGCAGAACTCAAATTCTCAGAAGAAATAGAACTAGGGAGTCCTTCTCATCCACAAGATGAATTATTACACATCTGGATGTACAAGTTACAGAGTTAGCTGAATTGAGAAGACCCCATACTTCGCCATTGTCATGTATTATTCATTTTCTTTTCAGTGCTGTTGTGCCAATGTTGCTATTTTTGTTAACTCTGATGCTGAAAATGTATTCATGGAAAAGGATTCATCACCTGGCACAACCTTAAAACCATTTTCATACAGGTGATATTTTATTAGGCAGATTGTGACTTGGATGACCTTTAAATCAGAATCAACACGATATCGGTAGTATCGATATCACGATATTGGTAAAATTCTGATATCGCGATATTGATGATCTCGATATCATGATATTGGTAAAAACCCGTTCAATATCGTGATATCTATCCTATCGCTTTTAATAAATTTCAGAATTATAAATGCTGTTAAGATTTTGGATGCTTGAAACCAGATGTTTTGCTGTCTGCATGTTTTGAAGGAAAAGTAAAGAATTCAGTTATTTGCATTTATCCTGTCTCCTGGACTCTCATTTGGGAACTGCAAGGATCACACCACTGCAGCGAGGTAATTAAGGCACAATCCACCCTCATAACACCAATGGGGATTTATTTTTATTTTCTTTATTATTTCACTTTTCACTGTAGTCATCCCAAGGGGTGTTGGGAACACTCTGAGGCCCATTGACAGAACTAACACATTGCACCTGGGGTTGGACACTACAGTAGCCCTTTAATATTCTTCATAGAGACTCCAAATTGCCACACTAGATCTATTGTAGCTGAAGTCTACCAAGGTCCTCATCTATCCCATCACTTATGGCTGCTGGCTGTCTTAGTTCAACTTTCTTAATGGACGTTCCAATTTGATTACCTTCTTTCATGCACTTACAGGCAGTAACTACTCTAAACTGCTTGGCTGGGAGTCACTTCTACAGGATGAAACAATTAAGACTGATCCAAATGAAAGAGTAACTTTGAAAAAAAATGACCAGTACCATTAAAGAATAGGAAGAAGCTACCTCCTCACAAATACATAATAAAGTAATACACTTACCTGCCTCCTAAATTGTTGCTTTTAATGATACAGATTGGCTCTGTATGCACTGTACTGTCCCATTGAAGTTTACACAGCTCTGCAGACTCACTGCATCCATTTTGAGTTCATTATAAACTCAAACCCAGACCTGTGATGTCACTGCTGAAGTTCTGGCAGCATCAGCACTCGATTGGATCTTTAACACTGTTTTCCCTAATTGGATAAAACACTCTCAATAAAATTCAAGTACTTTACATTGTCCAAGATCGCATGTCCTTTGTGCAGCGCAAGTGCACAAAGCGGAATTTACTTCCTTGCAACTATTAAATCACATGGAAAAGAACCTTGCTAAGTAAATTTTATGAATTAATGTTTGGCCATTTATAAACAGCGCTCTTGTGTTACTTGTAATATATACATAATGCTTGTCTTAATATTTTATTCCTATTTATCACCTTAGTTGTTCTTTAATAAGTATATGAAAAGAGCAGCTTCAATGGTCTCATCTTTGGCCATCCCACAATGCTCTTTGCCACATTAGTGTTGGAAAATTCAACCTTATCTAAGGAGAGAGTTCAGTCCATGCAGATTGTGTTTTACAGATATTATATTAAATAGCTTTCAAAAACTGTAAACTCATTCATCAACAGGGCAATTGTTTACAGAGTTCTAGTAATCCACAGCAACCAATTATAATTTGTCTTTTAAAATTCCAGTTTCCCTATACCATTGAATATGAACAGCTGATTGGTTGCTATGGGCTACTGCACCTCTAGAAAGTTGACCCCTGTTGATAAATTTCCCTGTTTACCTTTTTCAGGCTATGACAGTCCTTCAGTACCCTGGAAAGTGTTTCTTAGTATTAAAACAATGTTCCATTAATAGCTGTGAACTCCATTTGAATGAGAGATCATGACTCCAAAAATTACAAAAAAAAAAAAAAAAAAAAGGATTTTCTTTTTTTGCTTCTTCGCTTTTTGCATCTACATTATTTATCATTAATCTTTCTTAATGCTGAACTTGCTCATAAGCTGCTCAATAAATTGCTGTTTTTGTTTAACTCACAAAAATCAGGAGCCATTTATCGCTTTAAATATATATGTGAAAACCTTCTAAAAGCAAACAGGCTTCGGGATGATGAAATGCTAATCCTCCAAATATGACAGGGAAACAAATTATAGACACTGTAGAGATGCAGGGACAAGCATCTTTGTCATTTGTAGCGCTATTAAAATCAGGTGTCTCTTATTATGACATTTTAAGCATTTCCTTAAAGAAAAGTGAGCACAATTATTCACCTACATTCTCTTTATTGTTAAACCATGGCTGTTTACAACCCATTTGACTGCAAGGCTTAACATTCTTTTTTTTTTTTGCTTTAAACACCAGTTAATATTTGATCTTGGAATATCATCCTTCATTTAGTGATATCTTTATTGCTGATGTACATTTAATCTGTTTCAGACAAATTACCTGTGTTGGAATATGTTTAATAAATATTGCACGTATTGAATATAATGTCTTGGATAAGGTATTACTGTAGCGCTTCTATTTTCTAGATTATTATGGCCAGCTGTGCTAATTAGAATGTCTGCGCACCTGCAGGTGATTGAAGAGAAATTATGCAAAGTCTAATCAGCGGTGGTGTAACTATAGGGGGCCAACAGGCGCCAGGCGTGAACTGCCATTTTTTAGGAGTCACAGCGGGCCCCCTTGTGGCACAGGAAAAGGGCTTTGCTGTGGGGTGAGGGGCCTCCCTTCAGCTCCATCCCTGCCAGTCAGATGATAAAATCCTTGTATAAACTGAATGATGACAGCATAGGCTGTGTCAGTGATAAAAGGTCAGGGTAGGTATAGCAATGCTGGTCAGCTGGTACAGTAGTCAATTGGCACAAACAGAAAATGAACAAATGGCACAAAGTAGCACCGTGTCAGCAGCCCAGGTACAATGCAAAATGCTAAGTTAACCCATTACATTCCCTTCTATATTTATTCAGGTAACTACTAAAAAAAACCTGTCTTTGAATTTCAAAGTGGTACACAAGAGCCTTTGCTTTTGGTATTTTGTTGCCACACAAAAAGCAAGGTAACAGCACATCCAAACTGGAACTTTCCCTTAAAAAGAGAAGGATGTTGAACTACTAATATATGCGCATTACTCTATGGCTAATTTGTGTTGTTCTTGCATGAAAAAGGCCTTTCCTGTTTCATCACAAGCAGGTAAATTATCTAAGGGTTCTAATATGTCTATCAGACTTTCAGATGAACTTGTCGAATGCAGTGAAATTCTTAGGGGCTTATTGATCAAAGTGAGAATTTGATTGTTGAAGTGAATTCTCATGACTTCGGGTTGCTACACTGAAAGGGGAATTCACCATTCAGCGAAGTGTGCTCCGAAGCCTTCGGCTCACTTCGCAAATGGTATTATGCGCATGCTGATGTCCTGCACGCGGACATCAGCATGTGCATTAAAGGGATTCCAGTCTCGGCAAGACTAAAAGAGTTGCCTCACCGAGACAGGAATCCCTTTAATGCGCTCACTGATGTCCGTGCGCAGGACATCAGCATGCGCATAATACCATTTGCGAAGTGAGCCGAAGGCTTCGGAGCTCACTTTGCTGAATAGTGAATTCCCCCCTGATTCTCTACTGCTCTCATCATAAATTTGCAACAGTATATCCATACTGAATTTGCAACTGAGTCATTAGCATGCCTATTGTGTAGTGTGCAACTGTTGCTAGCTGGTGAATTCGCCACATCGCAAAGTTTGCTGAATACCCAAACATGGGGAAGTGGTGAATTCACACCTTTACATGACAATTCATCAAAGTCTGTCAAAGTTTTAAATTCAGCAAGATGCACTGTCGAATTCACCAGATCAATGTAGCAAATTAGGGGACTGATGGTCACACTTCTACTGTACGACTGACTGCTCCACATTACTCAATAAACTGCGTCCGATGCCATTGGCTTCTTTGCACTAGGAAGCCGACTCTTAGTAGAGAATTTGCGGTGATTGGAGTGTTGTGACCAGAAATGACAAGAAATCACTTTGACAGTTGAATTCTCACTTTCCATACCAAGCAACAAGTTACTTTTTCCAAATGTAAATGTATGCAAATAATAATAAACAGGGAAATCATTGTACGGCATTACCAGAAAGTGATTTATTCCAGCCAGGTGCTCTAGGAATACACAAAATAACCATAATATTTTTCTTATACTGTTTAATAATGTTACCTTTTTTTTTTTTACAGAATACGTTATAAGCATCTTTAATAACAAATCAATGCTGGAAGCAAATTAGAAGAAAAAAGAAATAACTGGTAGTTTCATCTTTCAAAGCAGAAAAGAAAGTTAATGGCTCTAAAAAAAAACCTAGTTTGGTACAGCTATAGAAAAACATCATTTGTACTGTGCCATTTCTTTCTTCAGCCGAATCTCACAAAGAATCAACACTTTCTCATCAAAAACGCTCACAATGTGCGCTCAGTCCTTAGGGGCTTACAGCTCATTCACAGCTCAGGAGTAATAAAATGAAAAACACCGTGAGAAGGGTTAATAGAGGGTTACATGCAATGCCAGATCAGCAATTTCCAGATGTTCTAAATCATCAGCAAAAGGAACAAAAACTAATAAATGCCATAGTGCTGTAATGGAAGAGGTTGGGATGTAATGGAAAGCTGCTCGACTGGGCATCCCATGACAGGCTGCTCTTAAGCCACCCGCAGGGAAGGAAAGAATGGGAGACTTCGACTGATTACTGCTGCACTGGTATTAAAGGACCAGTAACAGAAGGAAAAGAAAATTGGAGTTTAGATTGATGTGGCATTAATTCCTATGAAGTAACTGGAACTCTATACTTTGATTTTGTTTTGTTTTTTGTTGTTTTTTTTTTAATTGTTATTTACTTTTTGTCCATTTTCTGTGGATTGCAGACATCATTTATACATTTGTTGAATATGTAAAGTTGTAGAAGTGTCTAATTGTCATGTAATCATGCATCTAGGGCCAGGGCCACACTAGCTGTTTATTAGACTTGAGGGGGTAATTCAGGATAGTGCGAAGTGAGGTGCGGAGTCCTCGCCTCACTTCGCACTAACTGATATGCGCATGCTGATGTCCTGCACGCGAACATCAGTGATTGCTTTAAAGGGACTCCAGTCTAGAGTGAGGCAACTCTTTTGGTTTTGCCGAGACTTTAATCCCTTTAAAGCGCTCACTGATGTTCGCATGCAGGACATCAGCGTGCGTATATCAGTCAGTGCAAAGTGAGGCGAGGACTCTGCACTTCACTTCGCACTATCCTGAATTACCCTCTTGATATTTTGTTATGTTGCACACCCTGTGCGTACGCCTGGTGTTATGATGTTTCAATATAAATTTTGCCATGTTTCACTAAGAGTTTAATCATGAAACAATTCTACCTGTTTATGTAAAAACACTGCTAAAACAATGTTAAACCACTGTAATCAAACCGATAAAACCAAATTTAAAAATAAAAAAAGAAGTTGGCAGAAACCACTGATTTCCATGAGGGTTTTACTTTCAGAAAGTTCATGTCTAGATGTCTCAAGGAATATTTTTTCAGAAAATATATAGTAGACTTATTTTGATGTTTAGAGTTTTAATTTTTAAGAAAGAAATGTTGTTTTGATTCTTGAATTTTTGCAGGAAACCATCACAAACCTCAGATTTTCTTGAGGCTTTGTATCCAGCATTCTACATCCACAGCAGCAAGCACAGAATATGCACAGTAAACAGTTAAATGTCTATTTTCAGAAACATATGTTTGAATACTAAAGGGTAGATTTTACCAAAGAAACTTCAAGATGGCAACTTAAATCCCAGTTTTGAGGTGTACTTTATATCTATGCATACATTTTTGGTATCATTCGGTTCAAGAAATATTGCTCCCTCCATCTATTTAGCTTGTTTTTGAGGTTATCATGTTGAAGTTTCCACAACATATTATTTTGACTTCTTTTAGGAAACAGGCAGAAACCACTCATTTCTGTGAGGGTTTGTATCCAGAAATCTGCATGCACAATAACATATTGCCCCAAAGATGTGTGAATTAACAATTTATCTTTTGCAGCTTTGCATATTCAGCAAAGATCAATATATTCTGCATTGCTGTATTTATGCACACTTTGCATCTATTTACTGTAAATGTCACAGCAATTTGAAAATTCATCATATGTTCCAGTGACAATTCCAACAAGACGAATTGGCGTAAATATGTGGATTTAATTTCGCTAAATGAAAGTGGCTATTTGGAAGGCTTATAGCAGGGCTCCTATTACTAGTGTTTACTCAAAAGGCTAAAAAATGCAGTGGTAAAGTGCCAACATGATGTAGGAAACCTCTACCATTTAAATGAATATAAAAACCATTGTTGTAATATAGGAAAATGTAGTGTGTTAGAAAAGAATTGAGAAAATATAATAAATATAAACACAATACAAGTATATTATAAATTGCTCCAATTAAACTCAGGAGCAGCATTGATCTTGGCCATTAACATCCATTAGTAAGTTATTCTGGGTTCAATTTCATAGTCTTGGGAAAGTGGAAACAGACCATCTATCTGTTAACAGGAAAATGCAAATTTTGCATTAAAGTTTATAAGGCTGAAAAAAAGACACAAGTCCGTCCAATTCAGCCTATTTTTCTGCAATATTGAGCCAGAGGAAGGCAAAAAACCCATGAGGCAGGCACCAATTATCCTCATATCATGGAAAAATTCCTTCCCAACTCCAAATATGGCAATCAGCATAAACCCACCTTCAGTTATCTAGTACCCATAACTTGTAATGTTCTTATATGGAAGGATCAGAGTAATTCCCTGGATAAAGATCCCACCTCCAGTTATCCAATACCCATAACTTGTATTGTTCTTACACTGAAGGATCAGAATAAATTCCCTGGATCAAGATCCCACCTCCAGTTATCTAGTACCATTTACTATTCATAGCCACCCTATAGAGATTTTTATAATCAATATTTAAAATTGTTATTTTGTAGACATGCTATTTGTGTAGGATAAGTGGACTTCTTACCTTGAACCTGAAAGGCATTTTCCAGAGAGCCTTGCTTTACAAGGTTTTAAAGGAGATAAAATTGATGAAGATTTCCTTGTTTCATCTCAGGCCACAAAGGTTTAAGAGACTATACAAAGCAAACAAATGCAAACAAAAATCAATATATTTTTCATGTTTCTTTCAGACAACCCTGGGATTAAAAAATGAGTTATTTATATGTGGGCACCCTTAAGAATGATTTATAGTTTATCAGCGATACAGTAATTACACCAGGGAGAACACAATTTTATTTTTTATTATACTACTTGATGATATGTAAATTACAAGTAAATACATTGAACATCCTCCAAAGAAACATCTTGTTATTTATGCTGTAATTCTAATTCTTACTTTGTAACATTATCGCTTCTAATGTAGCTTAGCATGGTGATGAAAATGTCTTACCCAAGGTGTACAAGGATGCATGGCATTAGCTATAAAATACATTCTGGGCCTTCATTTTGCTAATCCATAGCCTGGATTTATGATTTCACCTTCCACTTTGTGCTTTTTCTTTTTAAGATTAAGTATTCATGATATTTGAAGGCAAAATATTTCAAGTTGCTGAATATCTGAGGAGCATTAACAATTTAAGACATAGCACACAAAAATGTACCTGCTTACCATACTTTAGAAACTGCAGTTCTATAGTAATCTCTGGAGCCTCACTACACGTTCCACCCTCTGCACCTGCTTTATACCAATACAAAATATTTTGTTTGTTTTTATACATATGAAGACATCCAATCCTTCAATATTATCTACCTAAACTTTTCGCTATTCTACTTTAGGAAAGTCAGTTAGTTTTTCATTTTCACCATCTTATCCTCAAATACTCAGAGACCTTAAAAAGCTATGTAAACCTTTTCAAAAATAGTTAAATATAGGTTTAAGGAAAGGCATGCCTCAAATGTAATGTGTGCTGTGAAGTTCTACTTGCTGTGCCTGCCACTTGGCCCACTGACATTTTGTAGCTATTGATGGAATCTTGTTTATCCATGGAAATAAGAATTGTAGCAAGTGCTATGAATAGTCTCCCACTAAAAACAACCTAAACATAAACTGTATTTATTCACTTATATAGCTCTGATATATGACAAATGTTAATTTTTCTTAATAAAAATGTCTGCTGATGTGGGTATGACATGGTGCGGCAACCCTTTTTGCACATTTAAAGCAATTGCAGAATAGTGTCACCAAAGTAGCATTTGAAATAAAATGGTTTTCAGCCAAAATAGCCAGGCATACTTACTGGAGGTGTTGTACAATCCATCAACTTTCTGTCTTTTGTATATAAGGAGCGCTGCTGGGTCCTAACAGTGATTCTGCATATGACTAACCTGGCATTGTAACCCCAGGGATGACGTAAAGGTAGACATTTGACAAAAGTGTTATTTGCATTTCCAACTATACTTTATTTCTAAATATTTTATTCTTTTCTATATTTCTGTTCAGATTCTATTTAACACACAGTTTGTACAAAAACAAAATTGTCTGGTTGCTAGGTTAACTGGCTCTAAAAAAAAACCAGAGATTTCGAACAGAAAAATGAAATAATTTTAAAAAAAAAGAGAGAAGGAAGACCAATGATTACATTGAGCAGATAACAACAAAGTATTATAAATCATATTTATGGTAAGATGAATGTCCTCTTTAAAATAGCATCAAACAAGGCCAGCTGTTGCTAAGGTCCAGCCCATCACATATAAACCTTTTTATGTCGACATTCCAGATAATCTTTTTAAAATGTCAATGTGACCTGTCCTATGTTTAAATGCGTATTGGTAGAATGTAGTATCTTAGTAATAATGCACATACCTTTATGTTAAAAACTAACATTCAATGGCAACTTGTTTTAAAACACTGTTATATGCAACATATGAAAATGAATTGTAGGGTGAACATCTTCTTTAAATGTTCTGCCATTGAGACTATTATAAATAAAAGTTTCTCAATGTAACATCTTCTGGTTATATATTAAATTGAGTGTATCACCTTCTGTTTGACGTTGATTTATGGCCTTGTACAAGATTTTGAAATAGCTTTTCATCTAATCGAGTTTGTTGAGTTGTATTGTCTATCAATGAGGAGACAACAATGCTTTCAGAAACAGAAAAGTCTGATCATCTATCACAATACATAACATCTTTGTGCAAATGACCTACTTTCAAAACACTTTGATTTTTATTCATTGTTAAAACTATAAGTGTATTCTGTTTATAAAAATTGTTAAAATTTTTCCTTAAATGTTCAGTAAACATACTGGCATAGTGTGTCCCCATGGTCCTTAAAGGAGAGGGTCGTTACCTAAACTCCATGTACAAAACTAAACTACTCATTACCTTTTCTCCGGCCTTGCTTGGCCTGCCAACACCTGGAGAGAGCCTGAACCCAAAACTTCCACCATTCACACAGATAGCTCTACTAGCAACTAGACACCTAATTACTACAACCTGGCTAAGCCCAAATGCACCAACAATAAACCAACTCAACCTTAAGCTATGGGACATGCTCATACTAGTCAGACTTGACACAATCAATGACAAAGAGGCACGCACAAAAAAAACTTCTAAAAATATGGACCCCCTACATCAAAACACTATCCAATCAACAGCAAACACACATCCTCACCCCACTCAAACACTCAGCAGAATTCGCAACAGAATCACTCCTGGGTGAATAGAATCACCTTAACATGAATTGACAAACAATGGACAACAACTAAAACCCTGCACTCTATACCACACTACAAGCACACATGTGTGTACATGGGCATACACATGTGCATGGGATGGAGAAGGAGATGAATAGATTAAAAGAAAGAAAACAAATGTGCAAAGACAAGGAGACTCTCAAGCTCCGCAGGGGGACACAGCAAACCCAGAGTTTGATCCAGATGAAACAGATGACGTAACTATAACCTTTGTTAAAAAAACTATGTAAAAAGTTATATACCCAAAAATTACTTGTTCCCCCGCATTTCCCTCTACCCCT
>WMED01023792.1:0-11375 GCA_019650415.1 Pipa parva
ATATATATATATATATTTTTTATTTTTTTTTAATTAACCAGTTTGAAACTTTCTATTAGAAAATGTGCTGGGCCTAAAATTGATATGTTGGTTTACTGTGTGAATCTAAATTAGGGCTTTCTGAGTATCTAGCTATAGGAGGAGTGCCTTCCATTATACAACACTCAAATGTATAGCCCAACCAATCTTGCGTTCCAACACAGTATTACTGTATATGGGTAGTGACAATGTATCTAGACAGGATCATGTAACTTTAGAGGGATAGAATTTAAAAAAATATATATTTTTGATATTTCATTATTTATTGCAAAAGAAGAGTTCAGGGCTAGGAATATGGGAAGAGCAAAACAGAGCGACAGATGTTTTTCCTATTGTTATAGTTTTGTGTTGCTTTCATTGCATGGTATCAACCATCTTTTATAAATAAGTTCTATAGAAAACAATGGGACAGAGTGTGGGTTTGTTTACTTTACAGATAAAAGGGGGCAGCAAATATAAAAGAGGAAAAATGAGCAGAAACCAATATAGCCAATGCCATTTTTACACACACCAACTGGAGATATGATGATATAAAAACAATGTAAGAATGTTTGAAAAGGTTAATAGATTTTAAAGAAGCAAGTGTAACTCTTCACAAGTATAAATCCTTCCATTTAGCGGAAGTTCCTAGAATTACACCAGTAAAGGTTTCCTTCGCTTAGTATGGTATGAAATACAAGTACTCCAAAAATGTCAACATTCTTGTATTTATTGTACATTGCACAATATATGGATAAAGATTCTATTTATCTGGTGAGAACAGGCGTGTTTACCTGAAATTGCATGGCTCTTTGAAACAAGAGTTTCTTCTTTTCACTACAACCCCCCCCCCCCAGATATTTATGAAGTATAAATTCCTGGTTAGGACACAGCAAGAGCCATTTACAGCAGCCATCTGTTAAAATAGAGAGGATTCTCTTTAATAATTGTTTATTTAATGAGTAATCCAAATATATATCAATATTTGTTATTTTAATGCATTTTTGTATGGATGACTTGGTCAGCTTATTTCACAGGTATTAAATTAGATGAGTTGGAAATGGAATGTTAACTGGCAGGTGGATATAGATTTAAACACATCTCATCCCTTTGAAATAAAATACCTTAAAAAGAGATGTCTATATGATCCCTTTACTCAGGTGCACTTGATTATTGTATCCCAGTTATTTATCCAAATCTTCATTGTACTGCAGGATGAATTGCAAAATTGCATACAAGCTAACATTATCTTCAGAATGGAGACTTATGTAATCTACTTATTGCAGGTTTGAACAGATTTTAGTAAAGCCTGCAGCTAACCACGTTTTATGCAGATATACATTACTTATTAGTGTGTAGATTTTATAGTGCTTCACTGATAACAGGATGAGCTTTCCTATACACCTAGACACCTTTCCTATAAAACCAACACCTATAAAATACAAATGATGTAGGTTGGTTGTACATTGTAGACTTAAATAAAAAAAAGTATGCATGTACAGTTTGTACAATAATTTGTAAAATTAACTATTCTTCATTATGGTTGTGCTGATTACACATTGACATCTATTACATTTAGTAAAAAGGTTTTCAACCAACACAGTAATCTTTCTATAAGCTGTGACATTTTCTTACAAAGTATGCAGTGATGAGTAAACTTTTGGTTGGATTTGAAATGGATTGAATGTCCTTCAACATGAAGATAAATATGTCACAGGTCCACGGGGATACCACAACTTCAGTACACCTCTCAAGATAGGTAAGGGAATCCAACTGCTGGTACGCCCCCAGAGGGACTAAGGTGTACTAAATGTAAGAACAGGAACAAAGATGGTACACCTTGTGATGGACATATTTATGGACCTTATATTTACTCACTATCTATATGGACTTTTATATTTGCTTTATAGCTCACAATGGACTCTAGGCCTATAATGAACGTACACCTTTAAGACCTAACCTTAGCCCTATGATTTTACTCAAGCAATATAGCCTTGGCATTTAAGGAATGTTTTCTTCTGCGTAGAGATAGATAACAAACAGTTAACCTTACCATTTCTAAGGAATTTACCTCCCTTGAAGACAGAGGTCTGTGCATGTTTTAAGGTTACTTAAGAAACTGCGAACCCCGGTGTTCCCAAAACAATCACTATACGTTCCCACAACAAGTATGTTTAATCTGTTTAGCCAATCAGCATCTAGTTTCATTTCTGTATGTTCAGATACTTTTGAGTTAACAAACTTTGTTATAAATCTTGGTAACGACCCATTAAGCCTCAGAAAGGCTCTCATAGAGATAACAGACAGACTCTGTGTGTTATTCCTTTAAGGGGGGCCTCTCTCCGAGCGATTGTGAAACCCATAAATCTATACTACTAATTCAGAGCCCGATATGGAAAGATGTAAGTCATGAATTCCAATGACGACCTCTAGAGGAGCTAAGGTGCACTGTAACCTGTGAATCGGAACAAGATGGTACACTTCTAGAGGAGCTAAGATGCGTTGTAACTTGTAAATGGAAACATGGTGGTATACCTCTGAAGGCATACTTGGAGCAGCGCAGATGAACTATCACTCACAGCATTCTTGGGCAGAAACTCAGCCACTACTCACAGCAGGACAGAATACTAAGATCCTCTCTTGGGATTCACACCTGGATCTGATGCTGCAAAGACATGCCCGGTGCTGTATTTGGCTGTAGCAGTTCTGGCTGTGAAGTTCTTGGCTGAAACACTTTGCTGTAGTTGAAACAAAATCCCTTTAAGCTGAAACACTTGAAGCAGAGGCTGACAAACAAGGAGCTGAACAGACAGCAACAACAGGAATGCCAAGGCTGGAACAGTTGAAGAACAGAGGCTGACATAGAAGACACTGATATTTGAGCGCTGCCTAATGCCTAATAGCAATCAATATTAAAATCTCCCGCTACTGATATCAGCCAATTAAAAATGGCTGGGATATATGGCAAACCCAGCACTACCAGCAACCACTGAGTATCGGGAGACATGAGCAGAACTAGTACTGACAACTTGTGACAATATGTAGTTCATCTAGCTGTGATTGATCCAGGAATGCAGTACCGTGTTTCCCCAAAAATAAGACAAGGGGTTATTCACTAAGGTGCAAATTTGACTGTCATATTCACAAACAGCGGATTCGCATAGTAAATCTGCTACAATTTCCCCATTATAAAGTCGCAACAATTTGTTAAAGTTAAGATTGCTACAATTTTCCAATAATAATGTTGCAACTGCGACAATATTCTCATTATAAAGATGTGACTGCGACAGCAGCAGCCTATTGCAACTATCTTTATCTTGCAAATTTGCACCTATACGCTACAATTTGGACTTTAGTGAATAACCCCTTAGAGTCTTGTATTAATTTTTTGCTCTGGAGACACAGTAGGTCTTATTTTCGGGTGAAATATGGAAACACTTACTGGGCTGGCTTTGGGAGAAGCGCCAAACTGCCGCACTCTGCTTCTTGCTCCCGGCTTGTGAGACACCGGCGTTAATTGGGCAGACTCGGGAGTCACATGATCGCTTCAGTGCTCTTCAGTCTTCTCCCTGCAACTTCAGGGCATTTAAATTCTGGCGCTACTCCTGTCCTTTTGGGTATGCAGTTCTGGGGGCTCATAACTCTGCCAGGTAGGGGATTCAGGGAGGTGATAGCCCTAACAAGGGGAAGCTTTAAAAAATAACTGCAGCTAGGTCTTATTTTCAGGGGAGGCCTTATATTTCTAAGCTAGGAAAAAAATTACACTAGCAGCGGGCAAAATTTATTAAACTTGGAAAAGCTCATTTCAGTTTTTGCGAGTTTAATCGGGCGAACACTCCAAAGTTTGTTTTAATCTATACTTACCGAGAGAAAGTTTTTCCATTGAATATATCCATGGAAACGGAAGCCATACTTTCCATTAGTGTAGTATGCCTACCCTTTCCATGGATATATTCAATGGAAAAAAGTTTATCTCGGTAAGTATCGATCAAAACAAATCTCGCAATACTTACCCCGAGAAACTTCTGTGTGTTCTCACAATTAAACTCCAAAAAGCCAAAACAAGCTTTTCCGTGTTTAATAAATTTCGCCCCCAATGGGTCTTATTTTCAGGGAAACACGGTATGTGGGTTTTTTCACTTTCTCCAAGATCAGCATAGCTATTGTCATAAATCTCACGTTACAGACTTTCCAGTAGTTTCAATTATGTTACTATTATTAATACTTTTAAAAAGTAGATGGATATTTTGACCTTAATTCTGTGATGCCCTTTTTTATTAAGACAGAATGTGGAAATATGCTTCTCCTCACTTCAACAGGCAAAGGATAAGTCTACCTTTAAACAATGCAGTTGAGGGGACTTCTGTATTGATACAACATAAAACATTTACAGTTAAATTTATCTAAAAGTAAAAAATAATAAAGTTCAGCTCATTTCAGTAGAGTTGTATTATATTGCAAACCTACATGCATAAACCTTGAACTATCTGTCACTAGACAAGTTTTAGGTATAGAATTCCTGGTGCTCACTGTGGTCCCCATCTGATGTGTTCTTGTGTCTCATAACTATACAAGTCATAAATATTGAGGTAGGTTCACCCACAGAATGCCTCTCAATGCAGCAGAGCAACCTATTTCCAAACTAAACAGCCACAAACTTTCTAAAAGTCACAATGAATGGAGACTTTGTCAACAGATGGGTAAACAGTGTCATGTGAAAACAAGGGTGCAGAGTTACTCTTCTGTGCCAGTTCAGTGAGCTGCATCCCCTTTATTCATACATTTTCTTGTTTTTAAAGAATATAAGTTGAAGCTGAATTTCCAAATAACAGAAAAAAATGACCTATTTGTAACAGCAGGGTATATCTGAACTGAGAACAATGCTTTGTTTGTTCTTCGTTTGATTTTACAATAAAAACCACCACAAATCATAAGTAAACTAAATGTTTCCACCTATAAATATATATGAGAAATGTGTGATATTACAGTATAAATTATGAGACTAAATGAACAGTAATTTAAAGCTGAGGGAGATTGAAATGACGATTTCATTATAAAGCATGATGTATAAATATAATATATAGCTTAGCCATGTAAATAATATTGCCTTCTTACAGTTACTACATATCCTTTAACTATTGTTGAGTTTTCTCTGTTAAATAAAGCCTCTTGATTCACTCACAAGGTCTCCCAGAACATTTCTATAACCCTGGATTTTATACATAGCTATTACTCAGTTTTGTGAATTCCCACAAAATGTTTCTCTGAGATCTCTCCCACAGGTCCAATATGACACATAGGGAAGCTTGGGAACTGAAAAGGTCATATTATGTATGATGTGGTAGTAAAGTTATAAAAAAATACCCAAGAGAGTTCAACTTTACACATAGACATTTTCTTAAAAAATACATGCTGGACAGTATTTCAGTTAAAGGAACATTGAAGAATAGGAACATTAATTTACTCTAAATTTGCATTCGTTAGTAGGAAGAGTGGAAGTTCCATATTGCTTTTAATGGGCATTGTCCATAGAATTTTATAGTAATGGTACCAGTTATCTCTGGTAGTAAAAAATTTCCAACTTTTACTGGTCTATGGCGCATGATTTAGCTAACCAACACTATGGTTGTTGTAGAGAAGGATGTTTGTGCATACAATATGCTATGTACTAATATGTAATACTCCTTTACTCATTATTTAAAAAAACAGTTTAGCGACAGTTAATCACCCATCTATTGTCAATGCTAAAGGAAAACTTTTTGCAATATTTATGATTTGCTATTTTCAGTGGCTTTGAATTCACCCCAATTTCTGATTACAAGGGTGTTAGAAAAAGGAGCAAATATAATATTTTTTAATAGAGGACTCCACTACAAAAAAAGTTAAGAGGCAAGAACCATAGGTTGGTATGTATTGGCACCCATTACCCATATTAACAAAGGACCTATGTATGGCTCGAAACATGTTGTAGTAAGATTTAATAAATATGTGCATCAAGCATGTTCCAGTTATCTACTTCATTGGATATGAGTATATGAGCTGCATCAGGACAGGGATGCAGATAATTCTGGAGCCAAAACCCTAAAGAGGTGGCACTGCACCTATGTACCGTTTGTGAAGTATAAATTGGACAGGGTCCACTCTAATACATTGTGCATTGAGATCTTCTAGTTAGGTAGTGCTTTCCACCAATTATGGCTTCTTTCAGGAGTGAGGTAAAAATTCAAAATCATATAGGTGAGGCAGATTGTCAGTAGCTTCCATCCAGTGAAAAAAATTCCAAAGAAGTGGCTATGGTTTCTTCCCTGAGAGCTGTATGACCTTATTCTATTGTCAGGTTTTAGTCACTCACTGTTAAAGACTTGATTTTTAGTGGAAAAGAAGAAGAGAGCAGCACCAACAACAGACAAGAGTATAATTTATGCAGGCCAAGGTCAGGGCAGGCTAAATGTATACATTCAGGCAAATCTAGAACACAGGTGAAGGTTAAGGCAGGAAGAGTTTAAGCAATGGTCAGAAATCAGGTGGTCAGAACCAGAATATGAAACAAGAACTCTTCAGGGGCAAATAAATAGAGAGTCCTATAATCAGCATGTGAACAGCTTTTGGTTTATAAAGGCTGCTGAACTCTGAGCTGATGAGATGTAATTAGCCAGTATAAAACCTTGCATGAAAATCTCACAGAACCTTATGTTAACCCTGCAGTAGAGTAGAGTAATAAAAGCCTCCATTCCCACCTAGGACTGGACTTTTATCTCCTGTAGCAATGCATGGGAGGTGGGATTTAAGATTTAAGAAATTGTTTGGTCACCATGTTTTGCACATTGGAAAAATGGCTCAACAAAGTATGCATAACTGCCCTTCCTTTCTCCTTATTAATGTGTGAATGATATGGGTCAAGAGGTAGTGACTTTGAAGTGGATTGAGCACCTCCAACCATACTTGAGTATTACACAATTAGTAAGTGTAATGGTTGGCGTAGCCACCGTCTCATACCTGGCTGGGGCTCCTGGGCGCGTTCTCCTTAGGCGCACCAGCCGCACCTGTCAGGTCCTGTATGCGGACATCAGCATGCGCATTAAAGGGATTCCCGTCTCGGCGAGGCAACTCTTTTGCTCTCACTGAGACGGGAATCCCTTTAATGCACATGCTGATGTCCGCGTACAGGACATCAGCATGCGCATAATACTAATAGCGAAGTGAGCCGAACGGATCGAAGCTCACTTCACTTCTTGATGAATTACCCCCTTAAAATCTCAAACTCCAAATGCACATAATGCTTAAAGTTCTGTCTTCAGTTTAGAATGTTACATGGTACTACGTATAGGATACTTAATAGTATGATTTCTTCCATATACAAAGTATATATACAAGCTGTGTAGGGAATGCATGTTATTCCATTCCTTATCAGTGTATTTATCTCCTACATTTATATTCAGCCTGGTAAATTCCACCCTATTTATTATATTATACATGTTAGAAAGTTTCCTAATGCCAGTAAACCTCGGTTATAGAATGTCCTGTACAGTGGGTGTGGGCCTTGTCAGAACTACTTTGCTTCTAGCAGGCAAACAGAATGTGAGAATTTACCTAAACAGGAGGATAGATTCCCCATGAAGATATTCATTTGGTCATTGTGTAGCATCTGCTTTATAACTGTGGCATGTTATCTTACTAACCGCACACTGCATCTGCCGTTTGGCCCATAAACTTGCCAAATAACAGCAATCAGATCTACCGGATCATCAAATTGTTTCAACAGAGTTTTAGAAGTTTATTGTTGGACTTGAATAAGAACAATGTTAACCATATTGCCTTACAAAATGTTTGTTTCCTTTGAGCTGCATAATCATAGTGAGGAAACGGGTAGAAACGTGTACACCAGTGCAAGATGGCCAGACATCATCGAAGTATTTCTCAAATTGACAGTATTTTTTCTAGTTTGTTCTCTCGGTGTGTGTAGCTATTGTCATGTTTTCTGGCAACAGGCTGCATTTTATTGCAAAATACTGTATTGTACATGTGACAATGCCTCTTTGCTTCAGTGGAGCACATTTTATTGTTAAATACCATGTGCACAGACTACAGACGGAAAGCTTAAAATCTATTTTACTATGCAAAGCCTGAAGTCTAGTAAATAATGGACATATCACATCAGAGTTTTTTTCTTCACATTTATTTATCAATTAGCATCGATGGATCAATAAGTGATTTGGTACAGTCCGGAAGTGGCATTGTTCAGATCTTACAGACTAGCAGTAACTGTTTTGAAAGAGGCACTTTAATCACATTCAGACCCTTTTTATGCACATCCCCCCAACCCAGTATGTGGTTGCTTCAGGCATGGGCATCCAGAGGGGGTAAAGTGGGAGACAGCTTTAGTTGTCCTGGCCTCCTGATGTGCCCCTCTGTCCTGACTTAACACATTGGGAGTTTTGGTTACATGCGATGCATCACCTGATGGTCACGTCATGATGTCATGTGACAGTGGCATCATGACGCCACACCACCGCCCCCTCAGGGATGAAAAACAGGGGTGTAACTATAATAGTTGCAGAAGGCCAAATTGTCATGTATGTGGCATGTCTAGATATTTAGCAGGGCTACAATTTTGTACTTCTGCATTATGTACAAACATTTAGTCCTGCTAAATATCTAGACATGCCACATATCTCAGTAATAGCCTGATTATAACAGTATCATGTTTTACAGTGATGTTCAGAACATAGTTACCAGTGAGCGTGTACATGGCTCTATAGCTTGGTAGCCCATGAACTTTGATCAGATTTGTAAGTCAGAAAGAACTGCAAACCCGCATGATATTATTGTGAAGGACATCATTTTAAAATAAGGGTTTGAAATGAGAAAAAATGCATCTTTTTATTTACAGTTTTGTAACTGATAAAGTCAGAATCTGTGTGTAAAGTCAACAGACACAACTGTGAATAATTAATCAGTTTTGAACACGGCTGATGCCAAGTGTGGGCCAAGTAGAGAACACCAAGATACTTTATTCAGCAGATTTAAAGTTGGTTAAAATCATGAAAGGGCAATGAGAGCATGTTTAAATGTACTTTTTGGTTGTGTTAACATGCCAGCAAGCACTTAATATTTCTGAATCACCCTTTATACAGGATAGGAGACAGCTGTTCAACTGATAATTATCCTCACTGCCCAAGGGCCAACTGGAAAAGAAATAAGATGCATGTTTTATAACTAATGTCTATGTGCTCTTAGTTCAGACATCATTCGATCATCATGTTTGTAAACATTTATAGAACAATGTAAAGCCATACATACATTTCTTTGGTTTCAGAATCCATATCTGCCTGCTATCCCATAATAATCAAACATTTTGCATGGCTGTGTAGAGAATGAAGGGGTTATTCATTAAGGTGCGAATTCGGCTGTCGAATTTGCAAACAGCGGATTCCCATAGCAAATCCGTAAAAATTTCCCCATTGTAAAGTTGCGACAATTTTTTAAATCTTACTATTGTGACTATTGTCCCATAATAAAGTCATGACTGCAACAATGTTCTCAGTATAAAGACACGACTGCGACAGTAGCAGCCTATTGCAACTGTCTTTATCTGGCAAATTCGCACCTATATGCAACAATTCAGACTTTAGTGAATAATCCCCTCAGTGGAAGTAAGGATGGTGCAATATTTTATAAATTTATTTTTTTACTGAAATTATAGTGTGGTTATTGATCATGATAATAACATAAAGGTATGAGTGGTAAATATAAAACATTTAGTAAACATGTATTGGTAACTAAAATAGACTGTTCTGGAAATTTCAGATTCTCTCCAGTGTTACATCTTACTGTATCAGGCATTATATGGAAAATAATGCACTTCTTGTAATGAGCATTTCTTAGATTCTTTTCAGTGCCAACAGACGGTTTTTCAAGTCTGTGCAAGACTGGTCCAGCATTTCATATTTTACATCACAGACAAAGTAATTATTGATTGAAAGCTTCAAAAATCAAAATACATGAATTTACTTATATTTTATAATTCAGTGAAACATCAATGGCTGTTCTTTTTCTTAAAGGGCAGGGGTAGGAACAGTGACAGGGAGGAATGAAGGAGCAGATAGTTAACTGCACAGGTTATGATGCACAGATTATGATGCACAGGTTATGATGTAGGAATCCTAGTGAGGAACAAGCCAGATCAGTATTAGATGTCAGAACAAGGAAAAGAGTAGAAAGGAATGGAAGCAGCAATGACATACAACAGCAATACTCACATATATGCAATAACACACAACAGCAAACATACACACATATACGCAATAACACACAACAGCACACTCATAAACTTGTAGCACAGACCTACAATGGGCAGTGGCCAACTGTTAGCTAATGTAGTAAAATAATAACCAACAGCCTAGAGATCAGAAGTTTTAAGATAGGTCAAGAGTTGCAGCCTGTTTTTACATAACTGTCCTTTTAAATCTTAGTGACAATGTCAACTTTTTTCAGCCTCTTAGTGCCTTTCTCCACAACAACCAGTACTCCAGGGGAGGGGTAACCACTTACATCATGGGTATCAGAGAAAGAACTGGACATCATGAATTCTTTTCAAACCCAAAACATGTAACTTTTATTTACAACTGATAGTCACATAGAATAGCAGCTTCATGTGTCATAAGTACTCTTATTTAACCATCAGTTAGAGATCTCTTCTGTCCAATAGGATTTTCAATGGTGCAATGGAAGATTGTGTAACCATCCAAAGGTCATAATGGATTGCTTCTCAAATGTGCACGCTCTCAATCTTACTCAGGCACTGGCCTTAATACGCCTCCTCATAAGGGTACAACCTATTCTTTCTAGAAATATCCCACACACTTCTAAGGTAAGCTAATATATAAAACTTGTACTTTTAGAGTTCCTTCTGCCTTCCTAGGGAGGGTCAAATTGGGAGAACTCTTACAGAACTAACTTTACATTAAGGAACTAACACATCCGAGTGTGGGCCAGGCACTATGCCAGATACTTTAAGTGCCAGGATAAGACAAACACCAACACCCTCCACCCTCTTGTTGTTTACTTTAAAGATACCTTAAACTACGTTTGTATAATCCTTTGTGAGATTTGAGGTTTAAAAATGAGAAACTCTAGATAACTAATATTCCTATCCATATTTATGGCAAAAAGCAAAAACTTGATGGGTCTCTTAGAAGCAGTTTTTAGATTGGATGTGGACATGAAAATGAACCTCCCTCTAAACTCATATTCCAGTTTTTCCCACTTTAGATATAGGCACAGCACTGTGTAGTCCCTCAGATCTACAAACCCCAAAATCAGAAAAGTTGGCACGTTGTGTAAATCGTAAATAAAAA